>JANUSC010000297.1:0-279233 GCA_025200525.1 Camellia lanceoleosa
CTTGGAAACTCAAGAATGGTACTAGAAATAAAGGTTTGTATGAATAATAGCCAAGTCCGCCAAAACAAAACATATCAAAACCATTCAAACAATAAATGAGGTTCCTCGCCAGCAAAGAATATCAAGTCAGATTCAAAACAAGAGATGAACCAGATTCATCTCACAAATCTACTGCATAAAGCAATACAGAGATTAAAACAAGTGGTAGCCGAGGTTCCTTTCAAAACAAAACAAACTGTTGTATCAATCAAGTGATGAACCGTATTCATCCAACAAGTCTTAAGTCAAAAACATTTGCCGAGATAGCACAAGTAGTAGCCGAGGTAATCTTCAAGACAAAACATATCAAGCTTATATGACTTAGGCCCGCAAATCTTTTTCACCGGTTTGTGACTTAGGTTCGTGAGTCTCTTTTTCACCAAGTGGAAGCAAAGTTTAAAGTCCTCTAGCACAAGGACTTGTGTTATTTAGGTCTGTGAGTCTGCTTTTAACATTTATCTTAGCAAGATAGGACCGTGATCCTTTTTAACAAGATGTACCACGAAAGTTTAGAGTCCTCCAAAGACAAGGGACTTTCCAAAGAAACCAAACAAAGCTCAACTCATTACAAGGACATCATCAAGACGAAGTTCATACTTACCTTTTCATCTAGTGTCATAAAGTTTAGAGTCCTCCAAAGACAGGGACTTTCAAGAATACCATCAAAACAAGCTCATATACAAAACATCAAAATAGGCTAATCATTCATGCTTAGCAATTACTTTTACCAAAGCGAAACAAGCAAGATTTATCAAAAGCTTTATAACATAGCTTTTATTAAAAGCACCACTCACCTTTGGCCTTCGTGTAGCTCAAGCAAAGATCAAAGTCCTACAATCACATAGCAAACCATACTCTCAAAACGAAGCTTCACATACATGCAAGGAATCAAAACATTATTTCATCACAGGAAGTGCACTGGTACCGGCCCAGTCTAGCTGAGGTCCTACACCTCCCCGCCGAGGTGTGGACTCGAAAAGCCAAATCAAGGCAAAGTTAGGAAAACCCGAGTTTCTTTCAAAGGACACGAAGAACAAGATCATGCATGCCAAATCCCACTCACATACGAAATCAGTTTTCAAGCTTAAGAGTTCAAAAACGTGGACTAGGATACTCATTCGAGAAAATTATGCAAGAACAAACACAAAACATGATTCTTGTTCCAAACTTTCTGATCAAAACAAGGTTCTCCTTAAGAACACAAGAACAACATTTTTTTCTTTCAAAACCAAGTTCAAATCAATGCATGACATGCAAAACAGATCCAATCATGCAATGCATCTAGATGATCAATAGGAACAATCGATGTAGAACAAGAATCTAACCTCAAAATCGAATCCAACTGTTCGATCTTCCACGATCAAGCTCTGAGCTCAACTCTCACACTAAAATTCTAACTCTAAGTTCTAGAGCCCTCTAAACAAGACAAAGATTTGAGACCAAATCATAATCAAAAGATACACAATGATGTATTATAGGCCTGCTTACCGCCATAGCCTCCAAATGACATCGCATCACCGGATTGGTGCGCTTAGAAAGGTGATCGCTAGACAAGACAAGTCTCCATAAAGCGTGACACAACACGCTACATGCTAAGCACGCAGTTAGAATGACCTCGCCAAAGACAAGACTTCGCAACAGTCAACAAAGACAAAGGCTAGGAGGACGACACTTGACTAAGCTGTACACACCTTGGCCTGGTGTACTACATCTCGCCTAGGCCATACCGCCAAGAACAAAGATTACAAGCATTAAACATCTCGCCTCTATGATACACACTTCGCCCAAAGGTAACATCTCAAACATGCCGGGTGAAGATGGAGGTCGGCTAAGGTTCCAAATCGCCAAAACGCAAAGGCTCAAAGGCAAACTATGCCGAAGTTGACCTGCCACACTCCAAACAAAACACGAATTCCAACAACTTACAATAAGACAAAGCAAAACAAGGCAAGTATCAAGATTTCAAACTTGACAATTCAAGATCATACAAAATACATGCAAGCAAGATCGATTCAAAGTGAGGGTTGTTACATCCTACTCCCTTAAGGAAGTTTGGACCCCAAACTTACTATACCTTGGTCCAAGAATAACTCGATGTCGAATTCTCATTTCCTCTTCCATTTCCCATGTGGCGCCCTTGCCATAGTGCTCTTTCCATTCCACCTTTACCATTGGTATCGACTTGTTTCTCAATTGCTTAACTTGTCTCCCACAATAGACGCCTGCTTTCTTCATAGCCCAAATTCTCATTAACTTCGATTCCGTAATGCTTAATTACATGCAAAGGATCCCTAATATACTTCTTAACATCAAACATGAAACACGCTATGGACTTGGCTCAATTTCGTGGCAAAGCAAGTCTCAGAGGCAACGGAGTTAACCTTTGTCAAGGACTTCAAATGGACCAATATAATCGGGTGCTAACTTACCTCTTCCCAACTGAAACTCCTTTCATTGGTGAAACCTTTAGGAATACGTGATCCCCAACTTCAATTCTAGCTCATTTCTTCTCGGCTCAAGATAACTCTTTTTGTCGGCCCGCGCTTTTAATTCTCGAATAAGTTTAATTTCTTCTGTTACTTGAATGAGTTCGACCAAGCAGAGCCTTATCTCCAACTTCGTCCAACATATCTATGATCCGATTTTCTTCCATATAGAGCTTCATACTACGCCATACCAATACTCACTGATAACTGTTGTTGTGTTTAATTCCACTAATGGCAAATGCATTCCCCAATTTCCTTGGAAATCCAATACACAGAGTCTAAGCATATCTTCAAGTGTCGAATCGTTTCTTCGCTTGCCCATCTCGTCTGGGATGAAAAGTCAGACTAAATCTCGCCGCTCCAAAGGCCCTCTCAGAGACTCGCCAAAACTGAAACAAATTTAGGATCTCGTCTGACACTATTGACATCGACTCCATGAAGTCTAACAATCTCATTCACATAAAGTAGGGCAAGTTGATCAACAAAGTAGTCTTAACAGCAAAAGTGTCGACTTGGTTAGTCTATCTACCACAACCCAAATCGAATCCATACCTTTCGTGTTCTCGCAATTCACCACAAAATCCATAGAGATGTGTTCCCACTTCCACTGTGGATCGCAAAGGTTGTAGAAGTCCTCACTGGTCTCGATGTTCTCGCTTTTACTTGTCGCAATGCAAACATCGGACACAAATTCGCCATCTCTCTTCATGTTCGCCACCAAAACATCTGCTTACATCATGGTACATCTTGGTATTTCGGATGAACAAAGAAACTTGGAATTATGGGCTTCAAAGAAAATCTTCCTTTTCAGCTAACATCGGCCACACAATTTCCTTCAAACTTAAGCACTTGTTTTTCAAAGGTGTACCCTGATCTCGCTTGGTAACAATCTCATCGGCTACTTTTTCAAGAATTCATCCTCCATTTGTCTTGCTTTTACTTCTTCAACAATGGTTGGTTCTCACGAATCAATGTTAGGCATGCCAAATTTCCAACCGATTTTCGTCAGAGCGCCACGCCGTTGGCTTTCCTCGGGTGATATTGAATCAGATATCGAGTCCTTCAACAACTCGAGCCATCTTCTTTGTCTCAAGTTCAATTCTTCGAAAGGAATAGATACTTCAAGCTCGATGATCTCAGAAAACCCGACAAGAAGCTCCATACAAGTAATGACGCCAAATCTTCAAAGCAAATACCACTACCGCTAGCTCCAAGTCATGGGTAGGATAGTTCTTCTCATGTGGCTTCAATTGACGAGATGCATATGCTATAACCTTACCTCCTTGCATTAATACACAACCCAAACCCTTATGCGACAAAGATCATCAGAACATGAAACTCCTCATTACCCGATGGAAGTACCAAGATCGTGTCAGAACTAACCTCGCTTTTAGTTCCTAAAAGTCGACTCGATCTTCATTCATTTATACTTGCTTCTTCCTAGTCAATTGTGTCAATGGAGTTGTAATCCCGAGAATTCTTTACTTAACTTCCCAGAGTAACGCCAAACCCGTAAAACTTCGAACCCTGACACATTGGTCGGCCTCGCCAATTTACCACGGCTTTATTTTGCTTGATCAACTAAATACCTTCTTCATTTATTACATGACCCAAATGAAATAGTAGAAAGCCAAACTCACACTTGTTAAATTTAGCATACGCTTCCGGCCTCTCAATATCTCAAGAAGAAATTCTCGATGGTTTTCATGTTCAACTTCACTCTTGGAATAAATCAATATATCATCGATGAAGACGCACTACAAACTCATCTAAGTGGGGCTTGAAGACTCGCTCATTAAATCCATAAATGCAAAGGTATTGGTCAATCCGAAGGCATCACTAAAATTCAGAGTGGCCATATCTAGTCCGAAGGCGCTTCTCAACATCCTCCGCCTTTAACCTTGCCGATGGTAGTCGACCTAAGGTCAATCTTGGAAAAGACTCGTGTTCTTGTAACCGATCAAGTAAATCATCAATCCTAGGTAATGGGTACTTATTCTTAATGGTGACCTTATTGAGTTCTCTATAATCAATACAAAGGCGAAGTGTGCCATCCTTCTTCTTAACAAATAACACAGTGCTCCCATGGTGATGTGCTCGCCTAATAAATCCCTTTGTCCAACAACTCTTGCAATTGTAGTTTCAATTTCTAAGTTCGGGCCATTCTATATGGTGTTTTGAGATCTACTGTTCCCGAGTATAACATCAACAAGAACTCTATTTCTATCGACTAAGTGGCCAGTAAATCATTAGGAAAGACGTCAAGCAACTCATGAACAACTCGATGTTTGCTAAACTAACATTTCCATCCCGATCTTTCAATATACTACACAAATAACCCTTACTTTTTTTGGATCAACTTACAGCCTTCATGGATGAGATTAAGTAAGGTGGGGAATTACCTTTACCTTGAAAAATAACTTCGCTAGGTTTGGGGGTTTCAATGTGACACTCTTCAAACACAATCAATGAGTGCGTGGTTTGCTACTAACCAATCCATTCCCAATATAACATCGAATTGATCTATATTCAAGGGCATTAAATCAACTAGCGCTCAACATGCTCAATGACAACAACACATGCTCTATAAATGGATGCAATAATCATGGATCTCCTGCACGAGTAGACACAGATAGCACATAATCAAGAGATTCTAATTTCCTATTAATCTTCTCAAACTTAATAGAAACAAACGAAAAGCGAGAGTCTAATCAACTAACACATAAGCATTTCGGAGCAAATTAAAAGTATACCGACACTACCGCCTCAAAGATTCGAGTATCCCCGCACTAGTGCAACATCACTCGCCTCATCCGGGTTCTTTCCCAAAGATTATTCTTTGAACCGTGACTGAGGTATTCTCACCTTTCTTGCGGTTTCACTTTTGTCTTAGGACAATCTCTCACAAATGACCCACTTCTCCACATTCATAGCAAGCTCCAGATGTCCGACGACAAACCCCAAAATGTTGCTTCCTACAATCAACATGTCGGCTTAGTATTACCTTCCCGCTTTGATAACCAAAGATCGCCTTTGTTCATCTTCTTATTGGTGTTCAACCGTGTTCGGTGATTGTCATAGTTCTCTCTTCCACGATTCTCTCCCGAGTTCGCACTGCTCGTTGGTTTCGCCAAAACGGCTTGAGTTCAAGACTTCGATAGGTCAAGATATCGAAAGGTGCTAACCCGTCTTGAATCGGTCCGCAAGCCCACTTTCAAACTTCCTAGCCTTCATGTATTCATCATTGATCATGTGAGGTACAAACCTTACTAATTCAAGAAAACGCGATCATATTCCGCCATCGCTCGATCGCTTTGCGCCAAAGTCCAAATTCGTAGCCTTTGATTCAACGCCGAGGAAAATGCTTTGTAAAATAGTTCCAAAAACCTTGCCCAGTTAAACCAGGTTAGTTTCTTCGTCATCATCCACCATCTCCGAGCATCGCCGCTGGTGAATGCATTAAAGTCACCTTCAACATCGGTGCCGGGAAAATCTCAAACAGCTTTCCATTTCCAAAACCCATGCCTCGGCCTTCATTGGCTCGACACCTCCGTAAAACCTTGGTGGTCTCATCTTCTTGAACTCCCCGATCAAAGCTATTGTGCCATCTCCATATAAGGTCTGGCCGTGGAGCGACTTGTGGCAATCGGGAGGTGGAGGAGGGACTACATTTCGCCATTCGCTCGCTGCCTGGTCGATGTAGCACCAACAGGTCATTGCCTTATTTGCCTTAACTCACGGGTCAATCCTTCCATTAATCTTTCCATTCTCGTCTAACTGCCTTCAGACCGATCTCGCAAGTGGAGGTCTACCTCTCATGATACTATGAGTATACAAAGTGTGACTTTAAAGCAAGTAAACAAATAACTCCGCAGTAAGTAACAATTAAGCAAGTCAAGACAATGCACACCTTGTTCAAATAGCAAGCAATATGATGCAACCCTAGCATCTTTCTAAATGGAATCCTATGCTCTTAGGACTCGAGTGTGTGAATCAACGCATTATGAGGAACTTGTGCTCGATACCACTGTCACGACCCCAACCTCGCCTTTAGTAGGTCGGGTGCCGAGATGGCCAAGAACTGTAATTACCAAAGGCCGGCTTACAAAATTTCACACACATCGAGTAATCATAGGGGCTCACATATGGGTTTAATAAACTAAATACAAATGGTCCTTGAGAGTCAGGCATAGATCAAATGTAAATGCATACATAATGAATCGCACTCTACAGATAACAAAACAAATACAAGTTACATCCTCGATCAAAAGGCTTCAAATTTATATATACAAATACAAATGTTACGCAAAGAAGCATGATTTTCAAGAATCAAGTAGCACATATGCCGAGGTAATCACAAAATGATGTAAGCAAGTCAAGTCGGCATAACAAAAATCCCAAAACAAGTCAGACAATATTTCTAGGCGTACTGGCCCCGCTTCATCACCTACATATATATAGAGAGGGTGAGCTTGGAAACTCAAAGTGAATGGTACTAGAAATAAAGGTTTGCATGAATAATAGCCAAGTCCGCCAAAACAAAACATATCAAAACCATTCAAACAATAGCCGAGGTTCCTCGCCAGCAAAGAATATCAAGTCGCACTAAACAAGAGATGAACCAGATTCATCTCACAAATCTACTGCATAAAGCAATACAGAGATTAAAACAAGTGGTAGCCGAGGTTCCTTTCAAAACAAAACAAATCAAGTTAGATTTAATCAAGTGATGAACCGATTCATCCAACAAGTCTTACAAGTCAAAACATTTGCCGAGATAGCACAAGTAGTAGCTGAGTTAATCTTTAATACAAAACATATCAAGCTTATATGACTTAGGCCCAAATCTTTTTCACCAAGTTTGTGACTTAGTTCAGAGTCTTTTTCACCAAGTGGTGCTACAAAGTTTAAAGTCCTCTAGCACAAGGGACTTGTGTTACTTTAGGCCCGTGAGTCTGCTTTTAACATTTATCTTAGCAAGATAGGACCAGATCCTTTTTAACAAGATGTATCATGAAGTTTAGAGTCCTCCAAAGACAAGGGACTTTCCAAAGAAACCAAACAAAGCTCAACTCATTACAAGGACATCATCAAGACGGTTCATACTTACCTTTTCATCTAGTGTCGCTAAAGTTTAGAGTCCTCCAAAGACAGGGACTTTCAAGAATACCATCAAACAAGCTCATATACAAAACATCAAAATAGGCTAATCATTCATGCTTAGCAATTACTTTTACCAAAGCTAAACAAGCAAGATTTATCAAAAGCTTTATAACATAGTTTTATTAAAAGCACCACTCACCTTGGCCTTCGTGTAGGCTCAAGCAAAGATCAAAGTCCTACAATCACATAGCAAACCATACTCTCAAAACGAAGCTTCACATACATGCAAGGAATCAAAACATTATTTCTCATCACAGGAAGTGCACTGGTACCGCCAGTTCTAGCCGAGGTCCTACACCTCCCCGCCGAGGTGTGGACTCGAAGCCAAATCAAGGCAAAGTTAGGAAAACTGAAGTTTCTTTCAAAGGACACGAAGAACAAGATCATGCATGTCAAATCCCACTCACACATACGAACTGGGTTTTCAAGCCAAGAGTTCAAAAACGTGACTAGGATACTCATTCGAGAAAATTATGCAAGAACAAACACAAAACATGATTCTTGTTCCAAACTTTCGATCAAAACAAGGTTCTCCTTTAAGAACACAAGAACAACATTTTTTTCTTTCAAAACCAAGTTCAAATCAATGCATGACATGCAAAACAGATCCAATCATGCAATGCATCTAGATGATCAATAGGAACAATCGATGTAGAACAAGAATCTAACCTCAAATCAAATCCAACGGTTCGATCTTCCACGATCAAGCTCGAGCTCAACTCTCACACTAAAATTCTAACTCTAAGTTCTAGAGCCCTCTAAACAAGACAAAGATTTGAGACCAAATCATAATCAAAAGATACACAATGATGTATTATAGGCCTGCTTACGTCATAGCCTCCAAATGACACGGCATCACCGGATTGGTGCGCTAGAAAGGTGATCGCTAGACAAGACAAGTCTCGATAAAGCGCACACAACACGCTTATGCTACACGCAGTTAGAATGACCTCGCCAAAGACAAGACTTCGCAACAGTCAACAAAGACAAAGGCTAGGAGGACGACACTTGACTAAGCCGTGCCACACCTTGGCTCAGTGTACCACATCTCGCCTAGGCCATACCTCGCCAAGAACAAAGATTACAAGCATTAAACATCTCACGGCGATACACACTTCGCCCAAAGGTAACATCTCGCAACATGCCGGGTGAAGATGGAGGTCGGCTAAGGTTCCAAATCGCTTAAAACGCAAAGGCTCAAAGGCAAACTATGCCGAAGTTGACCTCGCCACACTCCAAACAAAACACGAATTCCAACAACTTACAATAAGACAAAGCAAAACAAGGCAAGTATCAAGATTTCAAACTTGACAATTCAAGATCATACAAAATACATGCAAGCAAGACTGATTCAAAGTGAGGGTTGTTACACAACACCTGGTTTCCGAACCCAACCAACCTGAAACAAACCGGCCCAATACATCCTATAACTCCAAATGAGAAAATAAAGGACGACAACAACAATTATACAATGATAGAATCTACGGAACCTAAGTCCGGATACAATAATCAAATGGGAAAAGACCGGGGTCGCGATATCAAATATAATCCAGTGTATATATATCTGTTCTATTTTTTATTATTATTTATACCTGCTTAATTTTTAATTTTTTTTGGTTCATTTACAACTATCTGTTGCAATTTGTTTCATCACACAACAACAACAAAGATCAACAACTTAAAAAAAAAAAAAAAAAGGAGGAGAAATTAGATCTATGTGCTTAAAGAAAAAAAACTGTCCATAAGGAGTTGGGTCAATTGAGTCTTCTCCTCCGATGGTCCTCTGCATTGAGTAAAATAATTTGGTGAGAAGTCTTTTTATTTGTTTTGAAAACGCTTTTGTTTTCAATTTTACTCCTTAATTTATCTGCTGATTTTTTTTTTTTTCTATATGTTCAAATTTACATTTAAGTGTTTAATTATTATTTTTTATCTATATATTAAAAAATCTTGACTATCTGCTCAATTTTTTTGCCTATCTGTGCAAATTTGTCTTGATTTTATTAATGCTCAATTTTAATCTCTTATCTGCTTTCAAATATCTATCCAAAATTTCTTATCCGCTCAACAAACCACCACAATCTTCAATTTATTTCTATTTGCTCAATTTTATTATCTGTTGAAATACGCCAAACCGTAATCTGCTGCAATCTTTCTATCTTTCTCTCTTGTTCTTTCTCTCAACTGCTGAAATTCTTTCTCAAATATAATCCAAAGATATATATATCTGTTTCTATTTTTTATTATTAGTTCTATCTCGCTTAATTTTTAATTTTGTTTTGGTTCATTTACAACTATCTGCTGTAATTTGTTTCATCATACAACAACAACAAAGATCAACTACTTAAAAAAAAAAAGAGGAGAAATTGGATCTGTGCTTGAAGAAAAAAAACTGCCCATAAGGAGTTGGATCAATTGAGTCTTCCTCCGATGGTCTTCAAGGCATTGAGTAAAATATTTTGGTAAGAAGTCTTTTTATTTGTTTTGAAAACGCTTTTGTTTTCAATTTTATCGCTTAATTTATATGTTGAATTTTTTTTCTATATGTTCAAATTTACATTTAAGTGTTTAATTAATATTTTTTTGTCTATATATTCAAAATCTTGACTAGTTGTTCAATTTTTTCCCTATCTGCATAAATTTGTCTTGATTTTATTATCGGCTCAATTTTAATCTCTTATCTGCTTTCAAATATCTATCCAAAATTTCTTATCCGCTCAACAAACCACCACAATCTTCAATTTATTTCCATCTGCTCAATTTTATTATCTGCTGAAATAGACCAAACCAGATCTGCTGTAATCTTTTCTTTCTCTATCTCTTGTTCTTTCTCTATTTGTTGAAATTCTTTATCAAATATAATCCAATATATATATATATATATATATCTTTTTCTATTTTTATTATTATTTCGATTTGCTTAATTTTTTAATTTTTGTTTGGTTCATTTACAACTATCTGCTTCAATTTTTTTCATCATACAGCAACAACAAGGACCACCAACTTAAAAAAAAAAAAAACAAAAGAAAAGGAGGAGAAAGTGGATTTGTGTGCATGAAGAAGAAAAACTAACCATAAGGAGCTGGATCAATGGAGTCTTCTCCGTTGTCCTCTCGCAGTATCGAGTAAAATAATTTGATGAGAAGTCTTTTAATTTGTTTTGAAAGACGCTTTTGTTTTCAATTTTACTCCTTAACTTATCTCTGCTCAATTTTTTTTCTATGTGTTCAAATTTACATTTAAGTGTTTAATTATTATTTTTTTATCTATATATTCAAAAATCTTGACTATCTGCTCAATTTTTTCCCTATATGTGCAAATTTGTCTTGATTTTCTTATCGCTCAATAAGATTCAAATATCTATCCAAAATTTCTTATCCATTCAACAAACCACCCACAATCTTCAATTTATTTCTATCTGCTCAATTTTATTATCTGCTGAAATACGCCAAACCGTAATCAAGGTAATCTTTCTATCTTTCTTCTTGTTCTTTCTCTCTATCTGAAATTATTTCAAATATAATCCAAAGGTATATATATCCGTTTCTATTTTTATTATTATTTCTATCTCGCTTAATTTTTAATTTTTTTGATTTATTTACAACTATCTGCTGCAATTTGTTCCATCATACAACAACAACAAAGATCAACAACTTAAAAAAAAATGAGGAGAAATTGGATCTGTGGTGCTTAAAAAAAAACCCCATAATGAGCTCGAACAATTGAGTCTTCTCCTCCGATGGTCCTCTCTCGCAGCGCTGAGTAAAATAATTTGGTGAGAAGTCTTTTATTTGTTTTGAAAAACGCTTTGTTTTCAATTTTACTCCTTAATTTATTTGTTGAATTTTTTTTTCTATATATTCAAATTTACATTTAAGTGTCTAATTGTTATTTTTTTGCCTATATATTCAAAAATCTTGACTATCTTTTTCAATTTTTTCCCTATTTGTGCAAATTTGTCTTAATTTTGTTATCTCAATTTTAATCTCTTATCTGCTTCAAATATCTATCCAAAATTTCTTATCTCAGGCAATAAACCATTCACAATCATCAATTTCTTTCTATCTTCAATTTTATTATCTGCTGAAATACACCAAACCGTAATCTGCAATCTTTCTATCTTTCTCTCTTGTTCTTTCTCTCTATCTGTGGAAATTCTTTCTCAAATATAATCCAGTATATATATATATCAATTCTATTTTTTATTATTATTTCTATCTGCTTAATTTTTAATTTTTTTTTTGGTTCATTTACAACTATCTGTTGCAATTTGTTTCATCATACAACAACAACAAAGATCAACAACTTAAAAAAAAAAAAAAAAGAGGAGAAATTGGATCTGTGTGCTTGAAGAAAAAAAACTGTCCATAAAGAGCTGGATCAATTGAGTCTTCACCTCCGATGGTCCTCTGCAGGCATTGAGTAAAATAATTTGGTGAGAAGTCTTATTATTTATTTTGAAAACGCTTTTGTTTTCAATTATACCTTAATTTATCTGCTGAATTTTTTTTTCTATATGTTCAAATTTACATTTAAGTGTTTAATTATTATTTTTTTGTCTATATATTCAAAACTCTTGACTATCTATTCAATTTTTTTTTCCCTATCTGTGCAAATTTGTCTTGATTTTATTATCATCAATTTTAATCTCTTATCTGCTTCAAATATCTATCCAAAATTTCTTATCCGCTCAACAAACCAAATACAATCTTCAATTTATTTCTATCTGCTCAATTTTATTATCTGCTGAAATACACCAAACCAGATCTCATTGCAATCTTTCTTTCTCTCACTCTTGTTCTTTCTCTCTATCTCATGAAATTCTTTCTCAAATATAATCCAAAGATATATATATATATGTGTTCTATTTTTATTATAATTTCTATCTTAATTTTTAATTTTTGTTTTGTTCATTTACAACTATCTGCTATAATTTGTTTCATCATACAACAACAACAAAGATCAACAACTTAAAAAAAAAAAAAAAAGAAAAGGAGGAGAAAGTGGATTTGTGTGCATGAAGAAAAAAACTATCCATAAGGAGTCGGATCAATGGAGTCTTCTCTCGTTGTCCTCTCGCAGTATTGAGTAAAATAATTTGATGAGAAGTCTTTTAATTTGTTTTGAAAGACGCTTTTGTTTTCAATTTTACTCCTTAACTTATCTGCTCAATTTTTTTTTCTATGTGTTCAAATTTACATTTAAGTGTTTAATTATTATTTTTTATCTATATATTCAAAAATCTTGACTATCTGCTCAATTTTTTTCCCTATATGTGCAAATTTGTCTTGATTTTCTTATCGCTCAATAAGATTCAAATATCTATCCAAAATTTCTTATCCATTCAACAAACCACCACAATCTTCAATTTATTTCTATCTCTGCTCAATTTTATTATCTCTGAAATACGCCAAACCGTAATCTGCTGCAATCTTTCTATCTTTCTCTCTTGTTCTTTCTCTCTATCTGCTGAAATTATTTCAAATATAATCCAAGGTATATATATCTGCTCTATTTTTTATTATTATTTCTATCTCGCTAATTTTTAATTTTTTTGATTTATTTACAACTATCTCAGGTAATTTGTTCCATCATACAACAACAACAAAGATCAACAACTTAAAAAAAATGAGGAGAAATTGATCTGTGCTTAAAAAAAAATCATCCATAAGGAGCCGAACAATTGAGTCTTCCTCCGATGGTCCTCTCAGCGCTGAGTAAAATAATTTGGTGAGAAGTCTTTTATTTGTTTTGAAAAACGCTTTTGTTTTCAATTTTACTCCTTAATTTATTTGTTGAATTTTTTTTTTTCTATATATTCAAATTTACATTTAAGTGTCTAATTGTTATTTTTTTTGCCTATATATTCAAAAAAAATCTTGACTATCTTTTCAATTTTTTCCCTATTTGTGCAAATTTGTCTTAATTTTGTTATCACTCAATTTTAATCTCTTATCTGCTTCAAATATCTATCCAAAATTTCTTATCTGGTAATAAACCATTCACAATCATCAATTTCTTTCTATCTCGCTCAATTTTATTATCTGCTGAAATACACCAAACCGTAATCAAGGTAATCTTTTCTATCTTTCTCTCTTCTTTTCTCTATCTGGGAAATTCTTTCTCAAATATAATCCAAGATATATATATATCAATTCTATTTTTTATTATTATTTCTATCCGCTTAATTTTTAATTTTTTTTGGTTCATTTACAACTATCTCAAGGTAATTTGTTTCATCATACAACAACAACAAAGATCAACAACTTAAAAAAAAAAAAAAAGAGGAGAAATTGATCTGTGCTTGAAGAAAAAAACTGCCCATAAAGAGCTGGATCAATTGAGTCTTCACTCCGATGGTCCTCTCGCAGTATTGAGTAAAATAATTTGGTGAGAAGTCTTATTATTTATTTTGAAAAACGCTTTTGTTTTCAATTATACTTTTAATTTATCTGCTGAATTTTTTTTTTTCTATATGTTCAAATTTACATTTAAGTGTTTAATTATTATTTTTTTGTCTATATATTCAAAAACTCTTGACTATCTATTCAATTTTTTTTTCCCTATCTGCAAATTTGTCTTGATTTTATTATCGCTCAATTTTAATCTCTTATCTGCTTCAAATATCTATCCAAAATTTCTTATCCGCTCAACAAACCACCACAATCTTCAATTTATTTCTATCTGCTCAATTTTATTATCTGCTGAAATACACCAAACCAGATCTCAAGGTAATCTTTTCTTTCTCTCTCTTGTTCTTTCTCTCTATCTGTTGAAATTCTTTCTCAAATATAATCCAAGATATATATATATATGTGTTCTATTTTTTATTATAATTTCTATCTCGCTAATTTTTAATTTTTGTTTTGTTCATTTACAACTATCTGTTATAATTTGTTTCATCATACAACAACAACAACAAAGATCAACAACTTAAAAAAAAAAAAAAAGAAAAGGAGGAGAAAGTGGATTTGTGTGCATGAAGAAAAAACTATCCATAAGGAGCCGATCAATGGAGTCTTCTCTCCGTTGTCCTCTCGCAGTATTGAGTAAAATAATTTGATGAGAAGTCTTTTAATTTGTTTTGAAAGACGCTTTTGTTTTCAATTTTACCCTTAACTTATCTGCTCAATTTTTTTTCTATGTGTTCAAATTTACATTTAAGTGTTTAATTATTATTTTTTTATCTATATATTCAAAAATCTTGACTATCTGCTCAATTTTTTCCCTATATGTGCAAATTTGTCTTGATTTTCTTATCACTCAATAAGATTCAAATATCTATCCAAAATTTCTTATCCATTCAACAAACCAAACCACAATCTTCAATTTATTTCTATCTGCTCAATTTTATTATCTCTGAAATACGCCAAACCGTAATCGCTGCAATCTTTTCTATCTTTCTCTTGTTCTTCTCTCTATCTGCTGAAATTATTTCAAATATAATCCAAAGGTATATATATCCGTTTCTATTTTTTATTATTATTTCTATCTCGCTTAATTTTTAATTTTTTGATTTATTTACAACTATCTGCTGTAATTTGTTCCATCATACAACAACAACAAAGATCAACAACTTAAAAAAAAAATGAGGAGAAATTGATCTGGTGCTTAAAAAAAAATCCCATAAGGAGCCGAACAATTGAGTCTTCCTCCGATGGTCCTCTCGCAGCGCTGAGTAAAATAATTTGGTGAGAAGTCTTTTATTTGTTTTGAAAAACGTTTGTTTTCAATTTTACCTTAATTTATTTGTTGAATTTTTTTTTCTATATATTCAAATTTACATTTAAGTGTCTAATTGTTATTTTTTTTGCCTATATATTCAAAAAAAATCTTGACTATCTTTTCAATTTTTTTCCCTATTTGTGCAAATTTGTCTTAATTTTGTTATCAGCTCAATTTTAATCTCTTATCTGCTTCAAATATCTATCCAAAATTTCTTATCTCAGGTAATAAACCATTCACAATCATCAATTTCTTTCTATCTCTTCAATTTTATTATCTTGAAATA
Source organism: Camellia lanceoleosa (assembly GCA_025200525.1). NCBI lineage: Eukaryota > Viridiplantae > Streptophyta > Magnoliopsida > Ericales > Theaceae > Camellia > Camellia lanceoleosa. The sequence goes on from JANUSC010000297.1 coordinate 15,700, forward strand.
CACCAAACCGTAATCATGCAATCTTTTCTATCTTTCTCTCTTGTTCTCTCTATCTCAGGGAAATTCTTTCTCAAATATAATCCAAGATATATATATATCAATTCTATTTTTTATTATTATTTCTATCCGCTTAATTTTTAATTTTTTTTTGGTTCATTTACAACTATCTGCTGTAATTTGTTTCATCATACAACAACAACAAAGATCAACAACTTAAAAAAAAAAAAAGAGGAGAAATTGGATCTGTGGTGCTTGAAGAAAAAACTCCATAAAGAGCCGGATCAATTGAGTCTTCACTCCGATGGTCCTCTCGCATTGAGTAAAATAATTTGGTGAGAAGTCTTATTATTTATTTTGAAAAACGCTTTTGTTTTCAATTATACTCCTTAATTTATCTCATGAATTTTTTTTTTTCTATATGTTCAAATTTACATTTAAGTGTTTAATTATTATTTTTTGTCTATATATTCAAAACTCTTGACTATCTATTCAATTTTTTTCCCTATCTGTGCAAATTTGTCTTGATTTTATTATCACTCAATTTTAATCTCTTATCTGCTTCAAATATCTATCCAAAATTTCTTATCCGCTCAACAAACCAAATACAATCTTCAATTTATTTCTATCTGCTCAATTTTATTATCTCTTGAAATACACCAAACCAGATCTGCTGTAATCTTTTCTTTCTCTCACTCTTGTTCTTTCTCTCTATCTGTTGAAATTCTTTCTCAAATATAATCCAAAGATATATATATATGTGTTCTATTTTTTATTATAATTTCTATCTGCTTAATTTTTAATTTTGTTTTGTTCATTTACAACTATCTCTGCTATAATTTGTTTCATCATACAACAACAACAAAGATCAACAACTTAAAAAAAAAACAAAAAAAAGAAGAAAAGAAAAGGAGGAGAAATTGGATTTGTGTGCTTGAAGAAAAAAAACTATCCATAAAGAGCTGGATCAATGGAGTCTTCTCCACCGATGGTCCTCTGCAGTATCGAGTAAAATAATTTGGTGAGAAGTCTTTTATTTTTTTGTAAAACGTTTTGTTTCCAATTTTACTCCTTAATTTATCTATTGAATTTTTTTTCTATATGTTCAAATTTACATTTAAGTGTTTAATTATTATTATTTTGTCTATATATTCAAAAATCTTGACTATCTATTCAATTTTTTTCCCCATCTGTGCAAATTTGTCTTGATTTTATTATCAATTCAATTTTAATCTCTTATCGCTCAAATATATATCCAAAATTTCTTATCCGCTCAACAAACCACCACAATCTTTAATTTATTTCTATTTGTTCAATTTTATTATCTGCTGAAATACACCAAACCAGATATGTTGCAATCTTTCATTCTCTCTCTCTCTTGTTCTTTCTCTCAGATTCACTGTAATTTTTATCAAATAGAATCCAAAGGTATATATATCTGCTTTTATTTTTATTATTATTTCTATCTCGCTTAATTTTTAATTTTTGTTTGATTCATTTACAACTATCTATTGCAATTTGTTTCATCACACAACAACAACAAAGATCAAAGAACTTAAAAAAAAAAAAAAAAGGAGGAGAAATTGATCTGTGCTTGAAGAAAAAACTATCCATAAGGAGTCAGATCAATGGAGTCTTCTCCTCCGATGGTCCTCTCGCAGTATCGAGTAAAATAATTTGGTGAGAAGTCTTTTATTTGTTTTGAAAGGCGCTTTTGTTTTCAATTTTATTCCTTAATTTATCTGCTGAATTGTTTAATTATTATTTTTTGTCTATATATTCAAAAAATCATGACTATCTCGCTTCAATTTTTTTCCTATCTGTGCAAATTTGTCTTGATTTTATTATCGCTCAATTTTAATCTCTTATCTGCTCAAATATATATCCAAAATTTCTTATCCGCTCAAAAACTAGTCACAATCTTCAATTTATTTCTATTTATTCAATTTTATTATCTGCTGAAATACACCAAACCAGATCTCAGGTAATCTTTCTTTTCTCTCTCTTGTTCTTTCTCTCTATCTGCTGAAATTCTTTATCAAATATAATCCAAAGATATATATATATCCGTTTCTATTTTTATTATTATTTCTATCTCGCTTAATTTTTAATTTTTGTTTGATTCATTTACAACTATCTGCTGTAATTTGTTTCATCATACAACAACAACAAAGATTAACAACTTAAAAAAATGAGGAGAAATTGATCTGTGCTTGAAGAAAAAAAACTCCATAAGGAATCAGATTAATGGAGTCTTCGTCCGATGGTCCTTCGCAGTATTGAGTAAAATAATTTGGTGAAAAGTCTTTTTATTTGTTTTGAAAGACTTTTTGTTTTCAATTTTACTCCTTAATTATCTGCTGAATTTTTTTTTTCTACATGTTCAATTTTACATTTAAGTGTTTAATTATTATTTTTTGTCTATATATTCAAAAATCTTTACTATCTCTGCTCAATTTTTTTCCCTATCTCAGCAAATTTGTCTTGATTTTCTTATCACTCAATTTTAATCTCTTATCTGCTCAAATATCTATGCAAAATTTCTATCCGCTCAACTATAGCGATCCCGGTTTTACCCTTTTTGTACAAAGGATCCTGACTTGGTTCCGTAGATGTTAATAGTTGTTTATTTTAGTTTACATCCTTTCATACTTCAGATTTGAGTTATAGGATATGTTGGGCGAGATTTGTTGCAGTTGGTTGTGTTTGGGAGCAAAGGGTTGCTGCCTGCATTTGACCCTTCGCCGAAGCGGCAGTTCTTCGCCGAGCGAGCTCTTTGTTTTTGGTCCGTCGCTTGCCTGTGGTTTCTTCGCCGATCGAGTGATTGCGCCTAGGTATAGACCGAGAGTTGTGTTTCTGGCTCGAGCGAGCTTTTTTCTCTGCGAAGCTTCGGGTTGTTGGCCAAGCGAGGTAGGTTTCTTGTTTCGTCGCCGAGCGACTCAAGTCTTCGCAGAGCGAGCCTTGCTATCGAACGCAAAGCAGGTTAAACATCACTTTTTCATCCCTTTTCTTTTTGAAACCCTAGATACGAGACTCTCTCTCTAAACTCACCTTCTCTCTAGGTTTTCATCTCCTTCTAGTGAATCCATCCTAGGCTCTTTGTAAGAAAGATAGAGGGTGGCTTGGGCTTCGCTCTAACTGAAAATAGTGGATTTGGAGCACTTTGATTTCGGGTCATCTTCTCCATTTGAGTTGTCCTTTTGAGGTAGGGATTCTCCTTGTTTCTTTTCAATACTTCATCTATAGATAGACATGTGGTAGTTTTTATATTGCATAAAAACATTACATCATGTTTTATTTGTTTAAAATCATGAGGTTGAACCTTCGTTGGTTGTTGGATTTGGGTTTATTATCATTGGTTGTGGTTTAGGCTAATTCGGGTGTTAATTAGCATGTTGTTGTTGAAAGGAGGGGAAACCCTAATTTTTATTTGATTTAACAAATTAATAGAGGGGTTTGGATCTTTGGGCAAATACTTATGTATTTTGGGTCTTAAATGTGATCATCGTTGTTTGTTGTTGATAATTGAACCTTAGGTCAATATTGAGAAAGAGTGAGAAAAACCCTAATTTAATGATTATGACTTAATTTGCATAATTAAATTGGAATGGCTTTGAAAAGAATGTAGTAGATTAAAATGAGTTATGGCCTTATTGTCCATGGAATTGAATTTGTGAAAACAAAAGATATGGGAATCAGATTGTTGTAATTTGAGTGTTGAACACATATGAGGAGGTTGTATCTTTAACTACTATGTTGAGGTTGTTGTTGGGTTTTGTGAGCTCATGATAGTTGAGTCTGTTAATAGAGGTACAATATACCAAGATCTAGAGGTTTTTGTCCTTGGTCATCGGTGGAGGATGACACTTGCTATGCTTGAATTGTTGTGTATACATTACACCATTGTTGATCTAACATCTTATGTGATGAATGTGTACTTGTTGTACTCCAAAGTGTGTGAGAAGATAGGATGGACTCCACACACCTATGTGTTCATATACCTTAACACATTACTTGTATCTTGATAGTTTATGTGTATGTTTTATACATGTTGATTATACCTTGTTGTATTGTGGTTGTTGGTGTTATACTCATACCGATAATTAGAGGTATCATATTTTCCAAATTAGCTACCGAGAACTCAATGCACCGAGAATCTAAGGTACCACACCCTTCAAATTAGCTACCGTAAATTGGTAGTTCGTTGTGAGAAGTGTATCTTTGGTTTACTATGCACATAGCTAGTAGAGCAAAGTTTTGTTGTTATTGTTTCAGGTATCCTGGAACATTGTCGATTGTGTTGGTTACAGCTTTTGGAGGGCCGAGTTGCCTCATTGGTTTATCTTATGCATGTAGTTGTTGTTATCTTCCTTTTGTAAAGGTATGCATGTATAGTTATGATAGAATTGGGATTGAACCGAAATGCCCTTTTGTCATTTGGAAGTGCGAAAAACCTAACATCTTAGAAATATGTTTTGAAAAGGTACATTTGTTGTATGTGAGGGAAAATGGAAAAAAGTAGTGGGCTTAGTGAATTTATTTCCTAAGAAATAGTTAATGTTATGAAAGAATGGGAATGGGGGTTAATGAAAGGAAAAGAAAGATGAATCGCTTATAGCATTGAATGAAATGGTTATTTTTGAGAAAAGTTCATACATATATATATTTTGTATAAACTGTCATAGTACTATTCTATTATGAGAATGAGAGTTCATGATCATAGCTATCTGTAATGTTGTTATTGTTGAGGATCATGTTGAGATCCCTACTGGACTATATGTTCATCCCACGTTGTTGAATCTTTTTCAGGTGCTTAGCAAGACATGCTACAAGATTTGGATCTTCTTATTTGTTGGCCACGGGGCCTCTTGTTGTTGGCGGAATGCCATATGTGTGAAAGGGTTACACCCTTCATTTGATTATTTAATGTTGTAAGCCTGAGGGCAATGTATTTAAGGATGCTCATGTTGTATTTAATTTTCATTCGAATGAGAGAGTTGTTGTTCATTACTCGATTGAACATTTGAGTTTATTTCGCATGTTATCTCTCAAATTGAATTGCTAAGGAAATTGGTAATGACTTCGAGTAATAAAAGTGGGCATGACATCAACAAACTAGTCACAATCTTTAATTTATTTCTATCTGCTCAATTTTATTATCTGCTGAAATACACCAAACCAGATCTCATGCAAACTTTCTATCTTTCTCTTCTTTTTCTCTCTATCTCTGAAATTCTTTCTCAAATATAATCCAAAGATATATATCTGTTTCTATTTTTATTATTATTTCTATCGCTTAATTTTTATTTTTTTTTGTTCATTTACAACTATCTGCTGTAATTTGTTTCATCATACAACAACAACAAAGATCAATCTGGTGCTTGAAGAAAAAATTGTCCATAAGGAGTCAGATTAATGGAGTCTTCTCCTCCGATAGTCCTCTCGCAGTATTGAGTAAAATAATTTGGTGAGAAGTCTTTTATTTGTTTTGAAAGATGTTTTGTTTTCAATTTTACCCTTTAATTTATCTATTGAATTTTTTTTTCTATATGTTCAAATTTATATTTAAGTGTTTAATTATTATTTTTTTGTCTATATATTCAACAATATTGACTATCTATTCAATTTTTTTCTCTATCTGTGCAAATTTTTGTCTAGATTTTGTTGTCAATTCAATTTTAATCTCTTATCTATTCAAATATCTATCCAAAATTTCTTATATGTTCAACAAACTACCACAATCTTCAATATATTTCTATCTGCTTAATTTTATTATATGTTAAAATACACCAAACCAGATCTATTGCAATCTTTCTTTCTCTCTCTCTTGTTCTTTCTCTCTATCTGTTGAAATTCTTTTCACAAATATAATCCAAAGATATATATATCCGTTTCTATTTTTATTATTATTTCTACCGCTTAATTTTTAATTTTTTGGTTCATTTACAACTATCTCTGTAATTTGTTTCATCATACAACAACAACAAAGATCAACAACTTTAAAAAAAAAGGAGGAGAAATTGATCAGGCGCTTGAAGAAAAAAAAATTGTCTACAAGGAGCGGATCAATGGAGTCTTCCTCCGATGGTCCTATGCAGCATTGAGTAAAATAATTTGGTGAGAAGTCTTTTATTTGTTTTGAAAGATGTTTTGTTTTCAATTTTACTCATTAATTTATCTCATGAATTTTTTTCTATATGTTCAAATTTACATTTAAGTGTTTAATTATTATTTTTTGTCTATATATTCAAAAATCTTGACTATCTGCTCAATTTTTTTTTCCCTATCTCGTGCAAATTTTTGTCTAGATTTTATTATCACTCAATTTTAATCATATCTGCTCAAATATCTATGCAAAATTTCTTATCCGCTCAACAAACAAGTCACAATCTTCAATTTATTTTTATCTGCTTAATTTTATTATCCGTTAAAATACACCAAACCGTGATCTATTGCAATCTTTCTTTCTCTCTCTTGTTCTTTCTCTCTATCTCATGAAATTCTTTCACAAATATAATCCAAAGATATATATATATATATATCTGTTTCTATTTTTATTATTATTTCTACCTACTTAATTTTTAATTTTTTTTGGTTCATTTACAACTATCTGTTGCAATTTGTTTCATCATACAACAATAACAAAGATCAATAACTTTTAAAAAAAAAAAAAAGGAGGAGAAATTGGTTCTGTGCGCTTGAAGAAAAAAAATTGTCTACAAGGAGCTGGATCAATGGAGTCTTCTCCTCCGATGGTCCTATGCAGGCATTGAGTAAAATAATTTGGTGAGAAGTCTTTTTATTTGTTTTGAAAGATGTTTTGTTTTCAATTTTACTCATTAATTTATTTGTTGAATTTTTTTCTATATGTTCAAATTTACATTTAAGTGTTTAATTATTATTTTTTTGTCTATATATTAAAAAATCTTGACTATCTGTTCAATTTTTTTTCCCTATCTGTAAATTTTGTCTAGATTTTATTATCGCTCAATTTTAATTTGTTATCTGCTCAAATATCTATGCAAAATTTCTTATCCGCTCAACAAACCAAATACAATCTTCAATTTATTTCTATCTCTGCTTAATTTTATTATCTGCTGAAATACACCAAACCGTGATCTATTGCAATCTTTTCTTTCTCTCCTCGCTCTTTCTCTATATCTCATGAAATTCTTTCAAATATAATCCAAAGATATATATATATATATATTTTTGTTCTATTTTTTTATTCTTATTTCTATCTCGCTTAATTTTTAATTTTTTGGTTCATTTACAACTATCTGCTGTAATTTGTTTCATCATACAACAACAACAACAAAGATAAACAACTTAAAAAAAAAAAAAAAAAGGAGGAGAAATTAGATCCTGTGCTTGAAGAAAAAAGTCATTCATAAGTAGTCGGATCAATGGAGTCTTCCTCCGATGGTCCTCTCAGCATTGAATAAAATAATTTGGTGTGAAATCTATTATTTGTTTTGAAAAACATTTTGTTTTCAATTTTACTCCTTAATTTATCTCTGCTGAATTTTTTTTTCTATATGTTCAAATTTAAATTTAAGTGTTTAATTATTATTTTTTGTCCATATATTCAAAAATCTTGACTATCTGCTCAATTTTTTACCTATCTGCAAATTTGTCTTGATTTTATTATCGCTCAATTTTAATCTCTTATCTATTCAAATATATATCCAAAATTTCTTATTCGCTCAACAAACCAACCACAATCTTCAATTTATTTCTATTTGTTCAATTTTATTATCTTGAAATACACCAAACCAGATCTGGTAATCTTTTTTTTTCTCTCTTGTTCTTTCTCTATCTGCTGAAATTCTTTATCAAGTATAAACCAAAGATATATATATATATCTGTTTCTATTTTTTATTATTATTTCTATCTCGCTTAATTTTTAATTTTTGTTTGATTCATTTACAACTATCTCAAGGTAATTTGTTTACTCATACAACAACAAAGATCAACAACTTAAAAAAAAAAAAAAAAGGAGGAGAAATTGATCTGTGCTTGAAGAAAAAACCCGCCCATATGGAGTCAGATTAATGGGAGTCTTCCTCCGACGCCTCTGCAATTTTTGAGTAAAATAATTTGGAGAGAAGTCTTTTATTTGTTTTGAAAGACGCTTTTGATTTAAATTTCACTCCTTAATTTATCTCATGAATTTTTTTTTTTCTATATGTACAAATTTGCATTTACTTGTTTAATTATTATTTTTTTGTTTATATATACAAAAATCTTAACTATCTGCTCAATTTTTTTCCCTATCTCGTGCAAATTTATCTAGCTTTTCTTATCGCTCAATTTTAATCTATTATATGTTCAAATATCTATCCAAAATTTCTTATCCGCTTTCACAAACCAAATACAATCTTCAATTTATTTCTACTTGTTCAATTTTATTATCTGCTCAAATACATCAAACCAGATCTCTGCAATCTTTCTATCTTTCTCCTTGTTCTTTCTCTCTATCTCTGAAATTCTTTTCAAATATAATCCAAGATATATATATATATATATATCTGTTTCTATTTTTATTATTATATCTATCTCGCTTAATTTTTAATTTTTTGGTTCATTTACAACTATCTGCTGTAATTTGTTTTATCGCATAACAACAACAAAGATCAACAACTTAAAAAAAAAAAAGAAAAGAAAAGGAGAAGAAATTGATCTCAGGTGCTTGAAGAAAAAAACTGGCCCATAAGGAGTCAGATTAATGGAGTCTTCCTCCGATAGTCCTCCGCAGTATCGAGTAAAATAATTTGGTGAGAAGTCTTTTTGTTTGTTTTGAAAGATGTTTTGTTTTCAATTTACTACTTAATTTATCTCATGAATTTTTTTTTCTATATGTTCAAACTTATATTTAAGTGTTTAATTTTTATTTTTGTCTATATATAAAAAAGATATTGACTATCTGCTCAATTTTTTTTCCTCTCGTAAGTTTTTGTCTAGATTTTGTTATCAGCTCAATTTTAATCTTTTATCTGCTCAAATATCTATCCAAAATTTCTTATCACCAACAAACAAGTCACAATCTTCAATATGTTTCACTGCTCAATTTTATTATCTGCTGAAATACACCAAACCAGATCTGTTGTAATGTTTATTTCTCTCTCTTGTTCTTTCTCTCTATCTCTGAAATTCTTTCTCAAATATAATCCAAAGATATATATATATATATATCTGTTCTATTTTTATTATTATTTCTATCTACTTAATTTTTAATTTTTGTTTGGTTCATTTACAACTATCTCGTTACAATTTGTTTCATCATACAACAACAACAAAGATCAACAACTTAAAAAATTAAAAAAAACAAAAAAAAGAAGAAAAGAAAAGGAGGAGAAATTGATTTGTGTGAAGAAAAAAACTATCCATAAGGAGTCAGATCAATGGAGTCTTCCTTTCCGATGGTCCTCTTCAGCATTAGGTAAAATAATTTGGTGAGAAGTCTTTTATTTCTTTTGAAAGACGCTTTTGGTTTCAATTTTACTCCTTAATTTATCTGCTGAATTTTTTTTTCTATATGTTCAAATTTACATTTAAGTGTTTAATTATTATTTTTTATCTATATATTCAAAAATCTTGACTATCCGCTCAATTTTTTTCCCTATCTGTGCAAATTTGTCTTGATTTTCTTATCGCTCAATTTTAATCTCTTACCTGCTCAAATATCTATCCAAAATTTCTTATCCGCTCAACAAACCAAATACAATCTTCAATTTATTTCTATATGTTCAATTTTATTATCTTGAAATACACCAAACCAGATCTCATGTAATCTTTCTATCTTTCTCCCGGTTCTTTCTCTCAACTGCTGAAATTTTTTCTCAAATATAATCCAAAGATATATATATATATATCTGTTTTATTTATTATTATTATTTCTATCTGCTTAATTTTTAATTTTTGTTTGGTTCATTTACAACTATCCGTTGCAATTTGTTTCATCGTACAACAACAACAAAGTTCAATAACTTTAAAAAAAAAAAAAAAAAAAAAAAGGAGAAGAAATTTGATTTGTGTGCTTGAAGAAAAAAAAACTATCCATAAGGAGCTGGATCAATGGAGTGTTCTACTCTGATGGTCCTCTTCAGGCATTGATTAAAATAATTTGGTGAGAAGTCTTTTTATTTGTTTTGAAAGACTGTTTGTTTTCAATTTTACTCCTTAATTTATCTGTTGAATTTTTTTTTCTATATGTTCAAATTTACATTTAAGAGTTTAATTATTATTTTTTTATCTATATATTCAAAAATTTTGGCTATCTATTCAATTTTTTTCCCTATCTGTGCAAATTTGCTTTGATTTTCTTATCATTTCAATTTTAATCTCTTATCTGTTCAAATATCTATCCAAAATTTCTTATCCGTTCAACAAACCAGTTACAATCTTCAATTTATTTCTATCTAATCAATTCTATTACCTATTGAAAACACCAAACCAGATCTCATTGCAATCTTTCTATCTTTCTCCATTGTTCTTTCTCTCAATTTATTGAAATTTTTTCTCAAATATAATCCGTAATATATATATCTGCTTTTATTTTTATTATAATTTCTATCGCTTAATTTTTAATTTTTTGGTTCATTTACAACTATCTCTGTAATTTTTTTCATCATGCAACAACAACAAAGATCAACAACTTAAATAAAAAAAAGAAAAGAAAAGGAGGAGAAATTGATCTGTGCTTGAAGAAAAAAATGTCCACAAGGAGTTGTATCAATGGAGTCTTCTCTCCGATGGTCTTCGCAAACATTGAGTAAAATAATTTGGTGAGAAGTCCTTTATTTGTTTTGAAAGGCGCTTTTGTTTTCAATTTTACTCCTTAATTTATCTGCTGAATTTTTTTTTTTCTATATGTTCAAATTTACATTTAAGTGTTTAATTATTATTTTTTGTTTATATATTAAAAAATCTTCACTATCTGCTCAATTTTTTCCCTATCTGTGCAAATTTTTGTCTAGATTTTACTATAAGTTCAATTTTAATCTCTTATCTGCTCAAATATCTATCCAAAATTTCTTATCTGCTCAATGGACCACCACAATCTTCAATATATTTCTATCTGCATAATTTTATTATCTCTGACATACACCAAACCAGATCTGCAATCTTTCTTTTCTATCCCTTGTTCGCTCTTCTATCTGCTGAAATTGTTTCTCAAAATATAATCCAAAGATATATATATATCCGTTTCTATTTTTTAATATTGTTTCTATCCGCTTAATTTTTAATTTTTTGGTTCATTTACAACTATCTGCAATTTGTTTCATCATAGAACAACAACAAAAATCAACAACTTAAAAAAAAAAAAAGGAGAAATTGGATCTCTCGCTTGAAGACAAAAAACTATCCATAAGGAGCCGGATCAATGGAGTCTTCTTTCTCCGATGGTCCTCTCGCAGTATTGAGTAAAACAATTTGTTGAGAAGTCTTTTTATTTGTTTTGAAAGATGTTTTGTTTTCAATTTTACTCCTTAATTTAGCTATTGAATTTTTTTTCTATATGTCCAAGTTTACATTTAACTGGTTAATTGTTATTTTTTTGTCTATATATTCCAAAAATCTTGACTATCTGCTCAATTTTTTTCCCTATCTCGTGCAAATTTTTGTCTAGACTTTATTATCAATACAATTTTAATCATATCTGCTCAAATATCTATCCAAAATTTCTTATCCGCTCAACAAACCAAGAATAATCATCAATTTACTTTTATCTATTCAATTTTATTATCTCGTTGAAATACACCAAATCAAAGATTTATTGCAATCTTTCTTTTCTCTCTTGTTCTTTCTCTCTCTTTGTTGAAATTTTTTCTCAAATATAATCCAAAGATATATATATCTGTTTCTATTTTTATTATTATTTCTATCTTCTTAATTTTTAATTTTTTTTTGGTTCATTTACAACTATCTCTGTAATTTGTTTCATCATACAACAACAACAAAGATCAACAACTTAAAAAAAAAAAAAAGGAGTTGAAATTGATCTGTGCTTGAAGAAAAAAAATTCATAAGGAGCCGATCAATGGAGTCTTTCTTCGATGGTCCTCTCAGTATTGAGTAAAATAATTTGGTGAGAAGTCTTTTATTTGTTTTGAAAAACGCTTTTGTTTTCAATTTTACTCCTTAATTTATCTGCTGAATTTTTTTATATGTTTAAATTTACATTTAAGTGTTTAATTATTATTTTTTGTCTATATATTCAAAAATCTTGACTGTCTGCTCAATTTTTTTTTTTCCTATCTGTGAAAATTTTTGTCTAGATTTTATTGTCAGCTCAATTTTAATCTCTTATCTGCTCAAATATCTATCCAAAATTTCTTATCCGCTCAACAAACCAAATACAATCTTCAATTTATTTCTATCTGCTCAATTTTATTATCTGCTGAAATACACCAAATCAGATCTCGCTGCAATCTTTCTTTCTCTCTCTTGTTCTTTCTCTCTATCTCATGGAAATTCTTTCTCAAATATAATCCAAGATATATATATCTATTCTATTTTTATTATTATTTCTACCGCTTAATTTTTAATTTTTTTGGTTCATTTACAACTATCTCTGCTGCAATTTGTTTCATCATACAACAACAACAAAGATCAAGAACTTAAAAAAAAAAAATAGAAAAGAAAAGGAGGAGAAATTGATTTAGGTGCTTGAAGAAAAAAACTATCAATAAGGAGTCGATCCATGGAGTCTTCCTCCGATGGTCCTTCGCAGTATTGAGTAAAATAATTTGGTGAGAAGTCTTTTAATTGTTATGAAAGACGCTTTTGTTTTCAATTTTACTCCTTAATTTATCTGCTGAATTTTTTTTTCTATATGTTAAAATTTACATTTAAGTGTTTAATTATTATTTTTTATCTATATATTCAAAAATCTTGACTATGTGTTCAATTTTTTTTTCCCTATCTCGTGCAAATTTGTCTTGATTTTTTTATCACTCAATTTTAATCATATCTGCTCAAATATCTATCCAAAATTTCTTATCCGCTCAACAAACCAATACAATCTTCAATTTATTTTTATCTGCTCAATTTTATTATCCGTTGAAATACACCAAACCAAGATCTGCTGCAATCTTTCTATCTTTCTCTTGTTCTTTCTCTATCTGCTGAAATTTTTTCAAATATAATACAAGATATATATATCTGTTTCTATTTTTTATTATTATTTCAATCCACTTAATTTTTAATTTTTTTTTGGGTTCATGATAGCTATCTGTTAAAATTTGTTTCATCATACAACAACAACAAAGATAAACAAATTAAAAAAAAAAAAGGGAGAAATTGATCTGTGCTTAAAGAAAAAAACTGCCCATAAGGAGTCAGATTAATGGAGTCTTCTCCGATGGTCCTCTCGCAGTATCGAGTAAAATAATTTGGTGAGAAGTCTTTTATTTGTTTTGAAAGACTTTTGTTTTCAATTTTACTCCTTAATTTATCTGCTGAATTTTTTTTTCTATATGTTCAAATTTATATTTAAGTGTTTAATTATTATTTTTTGTCTATATATTCAAAAATCTTGACTATCTGCTCAATTTTTTTTCCTATCTCAGGCAAATTTTTGTCTAGATTTTATTATCTGCTCAATTTTAATCTCTTATCTGCTCAAATATCTATCCAAAATTTCTTATCTATTCAACAAACCGTCACAATCTTCAATATATTTCTATCTCTGCTCATTTTTATTATTTGTTGAAATACACCAAATCAAGATCGGTTGCAATCTTTCTATCTTTCTCTCTTGTTCTTTCTCTCTATCTATTGAAATTCTTTCTCAAATATAATCTGCATATATATATATGTTCTATTTTTTATTATTATTTCTATCCGCTTAATTTTAATTTTTTTGTTCATTACAACTATCTATTGCAATTTGTTTCATCATACAACAACAACAAAGATCAACGACTTAAAAAAAAAAAAAGGCGAGAAATTGGATCTCAGGCGCTTGAAGAAAAAAAACTGGCCCACAAGGAACTAGATTAATGGAGTCTTCCTTCGATGGTCCTCGCAGTATTGAGTAAAATAATTTGGTGAGAAGTCTTTTATTTGTTTTGAAAGACGCTTTTGTTTTCAATTTTACTTATTAATTTATCTATTGAATTTTTTTTCTATACGCTCAAATTTACATTTAAGTGTTTAATTATTATTTTTGGTCTATATATTCAAAAATCTTGACTATCTGCTCAATTTTTTTTTTCCTATCTGGCAAATTTTTGTCCAGATTTTATTATCTCAATTTTTATCTATTATCTGCTCAAATATCTATCCAAAATTTCTTATCCTGTTAAACAAACCACCATAATCTTCAATTTATTTCCATCTGCTCAATTTTATTGTCTGTTGAAATATACCAAACCAGATCTGCTGCAATCCTTCTTTCACCGCCTATTCTTCATTCTCTATCTCATGAAATTCTTTCTCAAATATAATCCAAAGATATATATATATATGTTCTATTTTTTATTATTATTATTTCTATCTGCTTAATTTTTAATTTTTTGTTCATTACAACTATCTGCTTCAATTTGTTTCATCATAAACCAACAACAAAGATCAACAACTTAAAAAAAAAAAAAAAAAAGGGCGAGAAATTGATCTGGCGCTTGAAGAAAAAAAATCGCCCACAAGGAGCTAGATCAATGGAGTCTTCATCCGATGGTCCTCTGCAGCGCTGAGTAAAATAATTTGGTGAGAAGTCTTTTTATTTGTTTTGGAAGACGCTTTGCTTTCAATTTTACTCCTTATTTTATCATTGAATTTTTTTTTTCTATATGTTCAAATTTACATTTAAGTGTTTGATTATTATTTTTTGTCTATATATTCAAAAATCATGACTATCTGCTTCAATTTTTTCCCTATCTCGCAAACTTTTGTCTAGATTTTATTATCGCTCAATTTAATCTCTTATCTGCTCAAATATCTATCCAAAATTTCTTATATGTTCAACAAACCATACAATCTTCAATTTATTTCTATCTGCTCAATTATATTATCTTGAAATACACCAAACCAGATCTGGTAATCTTTCTTTCTCTCTTGTTCTTTTCTCTATCTCATGAAATTCTTTCTCAAATATAATCCAATATATATATATATATCTGTTCTATTTTTTATTATTATTTCCATCTGCTTAATTTTTAATTTTTTTGGTTCATTTACAACTATCTGTTGCAATTTGTTTCATCATACAACAACAACAAAGACCAACAACTTCAAAAAAAAAAAAGTAGGAAATTGATTTGTGCGCTGATTTAAAAAAAAATCATCCATAAGGAGTTGGATCGATGGAGTCTTCTCCTCCGATGGTCCTCTGCAGGCATTGAGTAAAATAATTTGGTGAGAAGTCTTTTTATTTGTTTTGAAAGATGTTTTGTTTTCAATTTTTGTCACGACCCCAACCCGCCCCTAGAAGGTCGGCGCCGAGATGGCCAGTAACCCGAGGTTACCAAAGGCCTCTTACAAGAATTCACACACAAATCAGAGTAAATATATGGGGCTTACAAATGCGGAAGCAATAAATAAAAGAAACAAGTAGTCCATAAGAGCAGTGCTTAAGTTAAAGGGGATGACATTCATCTCAAAATGGCTTTTATATACAACAAAATGGAGTACCAAAAAATTACATCCTCGACTAATGTGCTTCTACCTTCAATTACAAAACACAAGGAAATAACAAAGAAGCATGATCATCAAGCTGTTGCAAAACACAAACACAAAACACGCCGGCAGCATCTCAAGAACAAGTCTAGGCGCTCCGCCACCGCTTCATCACCTACATATATATAGAGAGGGTGAGCTTGGATACTCAGTGAATGGCATAAACAATAAAGGTTTTACATGAATGATATCCGAGGTCTTATAACAAAACAATACATAGTATAAGTCAAGTTGTTCTTCAAATCGTTCAAGCTTCAAGGAATGTTCACTAACATCAATGTAATACAAGATAGATGACATTCTGAACAAGCAAACCCACGGTAAAACCGCTGCTGGCAAGGCAAGGCAAGAGTGTGCTACAAATGCTTATAGTCCCCTAGCATGTACGGACTAGTGCCACAAATGTTTAAAGTCCCCTGGCACATACGGACTCCCAAACTTTGTGCTACAAGCGCTTATAGTCCCCTAGCACGTACGGACTAGTGCCACAAATGCTTAAAGTCCCCTGGCACATACGGACTTCCAGAATGGTCATCAAAACAAGACATAACGTTTGATACTCAAGATAGGATTAATCATTCATGCTTACAAACACTTTTCAAAGCAAGGCAAAACAATACTTCCATCAAGTCAAAACAACATAGCTTTATTAAGAATGCCACTCACCTAGTTCTTCTAACGTCAAGTTAAGGCAAGTCCAAGTCCTACAAGTACATGGCAAGTTCATCAATACACTTTCAAACAAGTTTCACATGCATGCAAATGATCTCGGATGCTCCAATACTAAGTCAAATCAAAACAAACATTGTTTCTTATTTCGGAAAACATGCTGGGCACCTAACCAGGTCTAAGCCGAGGTTCCACACCTCTTCGCCGAGGTGAGGTTCCGAGGCCACATTCAAGGGCAAATGAAGTCGAAAACCCGGCTTTCCTCCGCTCAAGAACATCAAGAACATGATCAAGAAGAGTATGAAGAATTGAATGCAAGCATCATAACTTATCATTTACCAAAATCACAGATTTCATACTATGTGTTTGAAGACATGGACTTGGGTAACCATACTAGAAGGTCTTTGTGAAACAAAGACAAAAGTATGAATTTCAATGAAAGCTTTGATCAAATCAAGGCTTTTCTCAAGAACACATGAATGTTCATATTTTCTTTCCAAAACCAACTTTAAATCAAAGTATGACATTCAAAGCATATTCAATCATGCAATACCTAAGTGATCATCAAGAACAACAAGAGGAGGTGAAGATTCTAACCTCTAATCACAAACCCAACGGATCAAACACCAAGGATCAAGCTATCTACCTTCTCTCTCTAGAACTCTTCCTAGAGCTTCTCTTCTCCAAAACAAGAATGATACAAAATGAGACATTTCTAGATGTGCGGTGATATAACACTCACTTCACGCGTGGCAATGGTTGATTGGTTCTCCTCAAAAGGTGATAGATTGACAAGACAAGTCTATGACAAAGCGTGTTCAACAAGCTAGGCAAGGACCTTGGCAAGTAATGACATTGGCTAACAACAAGACTTCGCAACAATGTGACAAAGACATCGGCTATGAGAACTTCGCAAGTCAAAGAACAATGATCTCGCTAGGAAGAACAACACTTGACTAAGCTGCGTACACCTTGGCCTAGATGTGCCACACCTGCCTATGTCATACCACTCCAGACAAGATTACTGGACAAGGTTGACATCTCGCCCAAATGATACACGCCTCGGCCTAGGCGATACACACCTCGCCCAGATGATAATCATCTCGCCAACATGTCAGACAATGGTGGAGGTCAACAAAAGAATTCTAAGTGTAAGAGCATCGAAGGGTAACCTAAGCTCAAGATGACCTCTAAAACACACACACACACACCAAAGGAACATAATACTCAAGTAACACTTTATGCAAGACAAGTCAAGATTCAAATGCAAGCTTAACAAAGCAAAATCATACATAATGCATATGAGTATGATCAAAGTAGTGTGAGGGTTATTACATCCTCCCCCCCTTAAAGAAGTTTGGTCCCCAAACTTGAGTTACCTTAATGCAAAAACAGTTCTGGATGTCGAATCCTCATCTCTTCTTCCATTTCCCATGTGGCATCCTTGCCATAATGTTCCTTCCATTCAATTTTCACCATTGCTATAGATTTGTTCCTCAACTGTCTCACTTGTCTGTCAAGAATTCGCATCGGCTTCTCCTCATAGCCCAAATCTTCATTTACCACAATCCCAAAATGATTAATCACATGCAGTGGATCTCGGATATACTTCCTCAACATCGAAATATGGAACACATTATGCACTTGGCTCAATTCTGGTGGTAAGGCAAGTCTGTAAGCAGTCGTGTTAATCTTCTCAAGAATTTCAAATGGTCCGATGTAACGAGGTGCTAACTTACCCTTCTTCCCAACTGAAACTCCTTTCATCGGCGAAATCTTCAAGAATACATGGTCCCCAACTTCAAATTCTAATTCTTCTTCTTCTCGGCAAGATAGCTCTTCTTCCGCCGACTCAAGCGCTTTTGATTCGTTGTCGAATAAGCTTGATCTTCTCTTGTCACTTGAATCGCGGCCGATCAAAACTTTGTCTCCTACTTCACCAACATATCGGCGATCCGCACTTCCTTCCATACAAAGCTTCAGACGGTGCCATGCCAATGCTAGCTTGATAACTGTGTTGTGCGAATTCCACTAATGGTAAATGTGCTCCCCAACTTCCCTGGAAATCAAGTACACATAGTCTGAGCATATCCTCAAGTGTCTGAATCGTTCTTTCTGTTTGCCCATCGGTCTGTGGATGAAAAGTTGTGCTAAACCTCAACTCGTTCCTAAGGTCGCTTTGTAGACTCGCCAAAATCTGAAACGAACTTCGGATCTCGGCTCAAACAATAGACATCGCACACCATGAAGTCTCACAATCTCATTCATATACAAGATACTAATCGGTCAAGATTGAACGTAGTCCAACAGCAAGAAGTGTCCGACTTGGTTAATCACAACAATAACCCAAATTGAATCCACTCTTCGACGCCCTCAAAGAAACCAATTACAAAATCCATGGAAATATGTTCCCACTTCCATTCAGAATCGGTAAGGGTTGAAGAAGTCCCGCCGGGTCTCGATGTTCTCGCTTTCACTTGTTGACATTGCAGCATTGGGATACGAACTCGGCTATCTCTTTCTTCATGTTCGCCACCAAAAAGTCTCGCTTTTACATCATGATACATCTTAGTGTTTCGGATGGGCAGCAATTCTAGAACCATGGGATTCTTGCAAGATCTTTCCTTTCAATTCAGTGGATGTGCCACGATAATCTTCCTCAAACTTAAGCACTCCTCTCAAGGGTGTAACCTAACCTCTACCGATGTCAATCTCTCGGCTACCTTCTTCGAACTTATCTTCCATCCGCTTTGCTTTCACTTCTTCAATGATGGTCGGCTCGCTAAGATTATGGCTAAACACGCCAAACTTCCCATCGCCTTCCCGCCAATGCATCGGCCATCGAGTTAGCTTTGCTCGATGGTATCAATCTCCATGTCGTAGTCCTTCAATAATTCCACCATCTTCTCGCCTCAAATTCAATTCTTCGAGTAAATAAGTACTTCAAACTCTTGTGATCCGTGAAAACTTGGCAAGAAGCTCCATACAAATAATGACGCCAAATCTTCAAAGCAAACACCACTACCGCTAGCTCTAGATCATGGGTAGGATAATTCTTCTCGTGAGGTTTCAATGGCGAGATGCATATGCTATGACCTTACCTCCTTACATTAATACACAACCCAAACCCTTATGTGAAGCATCAGAATCAAATTCTTCATTACCCGATGGCAAGGTAAGGATCGGTGTCAGAATTAATCTTGCCTTTAACTCTTGGAAGGTCGATTCTCTATCTTCGTCCATTCATAGGTCACTCCTTTCTCGAGTTAATCGTGTCAATGGCACTGCAATCCTTGAGAAGTCCTTTACAAACTTTCAGAATAACCGCCAAACCCGAAAACTACGAACCCTGACACGCTGGTCGTCCGCCAATTTACCACGGCTTCAATCTTCCGATCAATTGAGATACCTTCTTCATTAATCACATGCCCTAAGAATGAAATATCGAAAGCCAAAACTCACATTTACTCAATTTAGCATACAACTTCGTCCTCAAAATCGCAAGGCAAGTCTCGTGGTTTTCATGCTCGCCACTCTTGGAATAGATCAAAATATCATCAATGAAGACAACTATGAACTCATCCAAATGTGGCTTGAAGACTCTTCATTAAGTCCATGAATGTCCGGCAAGTTAGTCACTCCAAAAGGCATTACTAAAACTCAGAGTGACCATATCTGGTCTTGAAGTCGTTTTCTACATCCTCGGCTTTAACCTTCAACTGTGGTAGCTCCGACCTAAGGTCAATCTTAGAAAAGACTCGTGCTCCTTGAAGTTGGTCTAGCAAATCATCAATCCTAGGCAATGGGTACTTATTCTTAATGGTTACCTTGTTGAGTTCTCAGAGTCAATGCAAAGACGAAGTGTACCATCCTTCTTTTTAACAAACAAGACTGTGCTCCCCGGTGAAGTGCTCGCCTAACAAAACCCTTATCCAATAATTCTCAGAATCGCATTTCAATTCCTTAAGTTCGGCTGGGGCCATTCTATAAGGTGTTTTGGAGATCGGCTGCGTTCCTGTCATGATGTCCACGGTAAACTCTATTTCTCTATCAACTAAGTGGCCAGGCAATTCGTCTGGAAAGACATCGGGGAATTCACTAACAATTGGGACTTCGGCTAACTTAGCCTTCCCATTCTGATCACTCAGTATACTACACAAGTAGCCATGGCATCCTTTCTGAATTAGCTTATAGGCTTTAATGGATGAAATCAAGTAAGGCGGGGACACTACACCTCTACTCCCTGAAAATGACCTCGCTTGGCTTGGGGGTTTCAAGGTAACACTCTTAGAAACACAGTCAATAGATGCATGATTCATCACTAACCAATCCATTCCTAATATAACATCAAAGTGAGTCATGCTTAATGGTAGCAAGTCAACTAACAATTCTACACCCTTAATCACAACAACACACTCCCTATAAATAGATGCAACAATCATAGTTCTCCCAGATGGAGCAGATACATATAACACATAATCAAGAGGTTCGTGGTCTATTCAACTTCTCAAGAACTTAGCAGATACGAATGAATGCGAGAACCCGAATCAATCAATATGTATGCATCTTGAGAGCATATTGAAGTATACCGACACTACAGCCTCAAAGATTCTCGGTGTCTCCGGCACTAGCGCAAAACTCGCCTCGCCTTCATTTGTGTCCTGCCGACGTTGCTTCCCTGTGCAGAGCCCGAGGTGCTCCCATTCTTCTTACCATCATAATTCCTTGACTTCGGACAATCTTTCACACGATGACCCATCTCTCCACATTCAAAACAAGCGCCTGACGCCCAACGCAAACCTACCGACGCCCAACAAGCCGACGCCCTAATGCGGCTTCCCACAGTCCGCACACATTGGCTTCGTATTACCTTCCTGATTCAGATTGCTGGAGCTACCCACGTTTGTCTTCTTCTTGGCATTGAACGGAACTCGGCGGTTGTCATAACTCTGCCTTTTCCTTTGGTTTTCTCCTGTACTCTGATATCGGTTCAAATTAGCTTCTGCAAGAATGGCCTTGTCCAAAACTCCGGCATAAGTCGGCATATTAAGCATGTTGACTCTATCCTGTATTGGCCCACGCAGTCCACTTTCAAACTTCCTAGCTTTCCTATATTCATCACTGACCATATGAGGCGCATACCTCGCCAATTCGGTGAAAGCACGATCGATTCTCGCCAGCCTTGTTTCCTGTGTCAAGGTTTGGAACTCACACGACCCCAACTCGCCTTAGTAGGTGGGTGCCGAGATGGCCAAGAATCCGTAATTACCAAAGGCCGCTTACAAAATTTCACACACATCGAGTAATCATAGGGGCTCACATATGCGGTTTAATAAACTAAATACAAATGGTCCTTGAGAGTCAGGCATAGATCAAATGTAAATGCATACATAATCGCACCTCGGCAGATAACAAAACAAATACAAGTTACATCCTCGATCAAAAGGCTTTCAAATTTATATACAAATACAAATGTTACGAGCAAAGAAGCATGATTTTCAAGAATCAAGTAGCACATATGCCGAGGTAATCACAAAACACCGATGTAAGCAAGTCAAGTCGGCATAACAAAATCCCAAAACAAGTCAGACAAATACTTCTAGGCGTCACGGCCCCGCTCATCACCTACATATATATAGAGAGGTGAGCTTGGAAACTCAAAGTGAATGGTACTAGAAATAAAGGTTTGCATGAATAATAGCCAAGTCCGCCAAAACAAAACATATCAAAACCATTCAAACAATAGCCGAGGTTCCTCGCCAGCAAAGAATATCAAGTCGCACTAAAACAAGAGATGAACCGTATTCATCTCACAAATCTTACTGCATAAAGCAATACAGATTAAACAAGTGGTAGCCGAGGTTCCTTTCAAAACAAAACAAATCAAGTTGTATCGAATGAAGTGATGAACCGTATTCATCCAACAAGTCTTATAAGACAAAACATTTGCGGAGATAGCACAAGTAGTAGCCGAGGTAACCTTCAAGTCAAAACATATCAAGCTTATATGACTTAGGCCCGCTTTTTTCACCAAGTTTGTGACTTAGGCCCGTGAGCCCTTTTTCACCAAGTGGTGCTACAAAAGTTTAAAGTCCTCTAGCACAAGGGACTTGTGTTACTTAGGCCCGCGGGCCCGCTTTTAACATTTATCTTAGCAAGATAGGACCGTATCCTTTTAACAAGATGTATCATGAAGTTTAGAGTCCTCCAAAGACAAGGGACTTTCCAAAGAAAGGACCGTATCCTTTTTAACAAGATGTATCATGAAGTTTAGAGTCCTCCAAAGACAAGGGACTTTCCAAAGAAACCAAACAAAGCTCAACTCATTACAAGGACATCATCAAGACGAAGTTCATACTTACCTTTTCATCTAGTGTCATAAAGTTTAGAGTCCTCCAAAGACAGGGACTTTCAAGAATACCATCAAAACAAGCTCATATACAAAACATCAAAATAGGCTAATCATTCATGCTTAGCAATTACTTTTACCAAAGCGAAACAAGCAAGATTTATCAAAAGCTTTATAACATAGCTTTATTAAAAGCACCACTCACCTCGGTCTTCGTGTAGGCTCAAGCAAAGATCAAAGTCCTACAATCACATAGCAAACCATACTCTCAAAACGAGCTTCACATACATGCAAGGAATCAAAACATTATTTCCCATCACAGGAAGTGCACTGGTACCGCCTGTGTCTAGCCGAGGTCCTACACCTCCCCGCCGAGGTGTGGACTCGAAGCCAAATCAAGGCAAAGTTAGGAAAACCCGAGTTTCCTTTCAAAGGACACGAAGAACAAGATCATGCATGTCAAATCCCACTCACACATACGAAATGGGGTTTTCAAGCTAAGAGTTCAAAAACGTGGACTAGGATACTCATTCGAGAAAATTATGCAAGAACAAACACAAAACATGATTCTTGTTCCAAACTTTGATCAAAACAAGGTTCTCCTTTAAGAACACAAGAACAACATTTTTTCTCTTTCAAAACCAAGTTCAAATCAATGCATGACATGCAAAACAGATCCAATCATGCAATGCATCTAGATGATCAATAGGAACAATCGATGTAGAACAAGAATCTAACCTCAAATCGAATCCAACGGTTCGATCTTCCACGATCAAGCTCGAGCTCAACTCTCACACTAAAATTCTAACTCTAAGTTCTAGAGCTTCTCTCTAAACAAGACAAAGATTTGAGACCAAATCATAATCAAAAGATACACAATGATGTATTATAGGCTCGCCGGCCATCGCCTCCACTGACACGTGGCATCACCGGATTGGTGCAAGAAAGGTGATCGCTAGACAAGACAAGTCTCGACAAAGCGCACACAACACGCTTGCTAAGCACGCAGTTAGAATGACCTCGCCAAAGACAAGACTTCGCAACAGTCAACAAAGACAAAGGCTAGGAGGACGACACTTGACTAAGCTGTACACACCTTGGCCTGGGTGTACCACATCTCGCCTAGGCCATACCCGCCAAGAACAAAGATTACAAGCACAAACATCGCCTCGGCGATACACACTTCGCCCAAAAGGTAACACCTCGGCAACATGCCGGGTGAAGATGGAGGTCGGCTAAGGTTCCAAATCGCCAAAACGCAAAGGCTCAAAGGCAAACTATGCCGAGTTGACCTCGCCACACTCCAAACAAAACACGAATTCCAACAACTTACAATAAGACAAAGCAAAACAAGGCAAGTATCAAGATTTCAAACTTGACAATTCAAGATCATACAAAATACATGCAAGCAAGATCGATTCAAAGTGAGGGTTGTTACATCCTACCCCCTTAAGGAAGTTTGGACCCCAAACTTACTATACCTTGGTCCAAGAATAACTCGATGTCGAATTCTCATTTCCTCTTCCATTTCCCATGTGGCGCCCTTGCCATAGTGCTCTTTCCATTCCACCTTTACCATTGGTATCGACTTGTTTCTCAATTGCTTAACTTGTCTGTCCAATAGACGCCGGCTTCTCTTCATAGCCCAAATTCTCATTAACTTCGATTCCGTAATGCTTAATTACATGCAAGGATCCCGAATATACTTCCTTAACATCAAACATGAAACACGTTATGGACTTGGCTCAATTTCGTGGCAAAGCAAGTCTCAGAGGCAACGGAGTTAACCTTGTCAAGGACTTCAAATGGACCAATATAACGGGTGCTAACTTACCTCTTCCCAACTGAAACTCCTTTCATTGGTGAAACCTTTAGGAATACGTGATCCCCAACTTCAATTCTAGCTCATTTCTTCTCCGGCTCAAGATAACTCTTTGTCGCCTGGGCGCTTTTAATTCTCTCAATAATAAGTTTAATCTTCTCTGTTGTTACTTGAATGAGTTCGACCAAGCAGAGCCTTATCTCCAACTTCGTCCAACATATCGGCGATCCGCATTTTCTTCCATATAGAGCTTCATACTACGCCATACCAATACTCGCGTGATAACTGTTGTTGTAAGCGAATTCCACTAATGGCAAATGCATTCCCCAATTTCCTTGGAAATCCAATACACGTAGTCTAAGCATATCTTCAAGTGTCTCAATCGTTTCTTCTGCTTGCCCATCCGTCTGGGATGAAAAGTCAGATTAAATCTCGCCTTCGCTCCAAAGGCCTTCAGAGACTCTCGCCAAAACTGAAACAAATTTAGGATCTCCGTCCGACACTATTGACATCGACTCCATGAAGTCTAACAATCTCATTCACATAAAGTAGGGCAAGTTGATCAACGTTGAAAGTAGTCTTAACAGCAAAAGTGTGTCGACTTGGTTAGTCTATCTACCACAACCCAAATCGAATCCATACCTTCGTGTTCTCGGCAGTCACCACAAAATCCATAGAGATGTGTTCCCACTTCCACTCGTGGATCTAAAGGTTGTAGAAGTCCCGCTGGTCTCTCGATGTTCTCGCTTTTACTTGTCGCAATGCAAACACCGGGACACAAATTCTATCTCTCTCTTCATGTTCGCCACCAAAACATCTGCTTTACATCATGGTACATCTTGGTATTTCGGATGAACAAAGAACTTGGAATTATGGGCTTCCAAAGAAAATCTTCCTTTTCACCCTAACATCGCCACACACAATTTCCTTCAAACTTAAGCACTTGGTTTTCAAAGGTGTACCCGATCTCGCTTGGTAACAATCTCATCGGCTACTTTTCTCAAGAATTCATCCTCCATTTGTCTTGCCTTTACTTCTTCAACAATGGTTGGTTCTCAATAAATCAATGTTAGGCATGCCAAATTTCCAACCGATTTTCGCTCAGAGCGTCTACCATACTGCTATTTTCCTCGGGTGATATTGAATCAGATATCGTAGTCCTTCAACAACTCGAGCCATCTTCTTTGTCTCAAGTTCAATTCTTCCGAGTGAATAGATACTTCAAGCTCGATGATCTCAGAAAACGACAAGAAGCTCCATACAAGTAATGACGCCAAATCTTCAAAGCAAATACCACTACCGCTAGCTCCAAGTCATGGGTAGGATAGTTCTTCTCATGTGGCTTCAATTGACGAGATGCATATGCTATAACCTTACCTCCTTGCATTAATACACAACCCAAAACCCTTATGCGACGATCATCAGAAACATGAAACTCCTCATTACCCGATGGAAGTACCAAGATCGTGTCAGAACTAACCTCGCCTTTAGTTCTGAAAAGTCGACTCGATCTTCAAATTCATTTATACGGTGCTCTTCCTAGTCAATTGTGTCAATGGAGTTGCAATCTCGAGAATTCTTTACGAACTTCCTCAGAGTAACCGCCAAACCGAAAACTTCGAACCCTGACATTGGTCGGCCTCGCCAATTTACCACGGCTTCTATTTTGCTCGGATCAACTGAAATACCTTCTTCATTTATTACATGACCCGTAAATGAAATAGTAGAAAGCCAAAACTCACACTTGTTAAATTTAGCATACAGCTTCCTGTCTCTCAATATCTCAAGAAGAAATTCTCGATGGTTTTCATGTTCAACTTCACTCTTGGAATAAATCAATATATCATCGATGAAGACGACCACAAACTCATCTAAGGGGCTTGAAGACTCTGCTCATTAAATCCATAAATGCAGGGCATTGGTCAATCCGAAGGCATCACTAAAAATTCAGTGGCCATATCTAGTCCGAAGGCGCTTCTCAACATCCTCGCTTTAACCTTAAGCCGATGGTAGCGACCTAAGGTCAATCTTGGAAAAGACTCGTGCTCCTTGTAATCGATCAAGTAAATCATCAATCCTAGGTAATGGGTACTTATTCTTAATGGTGACCTTATTGAGTTCTCTATAATCAATACAAAGGCTAAGTGTGCCATCCTTCTTCTTAACAAATAACACATGTGCTCCCCATGGTGATGTGCTCGCCTAATAAATCCCTTTGTCCAACAACTCTTGCAATTGTAGTTTCAATTTCTAAGTTCGGTCAGCCATTCTATATGGTGTTTTGGAGATCTACTGTTCCCGATATAACATCAACAAGAACTCTATTTCTATCGACCAAGTGGCCGTAAATCATTAGGAAAGACGCTTGAACTCATGAACAATCGGGATGTCGGCTAAACTAACATTTCCATCCCGATCTTTCAATATACTACACAAATAACCCTTACACCTTTTTGGATCAACTTACGTGCCTTCATGGATGAGATTAAGTAAGGTGGGGAATTACTCCTTTACCTTGAAAAATAACTTCGCTAGGTTTGGGGGTTTCAATGTGACACTCTTCAAACACAATCAATGAGTGCGTGGTTTGCTACTAACCAATCCATTCCCAATATAACATCGAATTGATCTATATTCAAGGGCATTAAATCAACTAGCGCTCAACATGCTCAATGACAACAACACATGCTCTATAAATGGATGCAACAATCATGGATCTCCTGCAGAGTAGACACAGATAGCACATAATCAAGAGATTCTAATTTCCTATTAATCTTCTCGCAAACTTAATAGAAACAAACGAGTGCGTAGAGTCTTAATCAACTAACACATAAGCATTTCGGGAGCAAATTAAAAGTATACCGACACTATCGCCAAAGATTCTCGAGTATCCCCGCACTAGTGCAAATACTCGCCTCGCCTCATCTGGGTTCTTTCCCAAAGATTATTCTTTTGAACTGCACTGAGGTATTCTCACCTTTCTTGTTGGTTTCACTTTTGTCTTAGGACAATCTCTCACAAATGACCCACTTCTCCACATTCATAGCAAGCTCCAGATGTCCGACGACAAACCCCAAAATGTTGCTTCCCACAATCAACATGCTCGGCTTAGTATTACCTTCCCGCTTCGGATAACCAAAGATCGCCTCTTGTTCATCTTCTTATTGGTGTTCAACTGTTCGGTGATTGTCATAGTTCTGCTCTTCCGCCGATTCTCCCGAGTTCTCGTACTGCTCGTTGGTTTCGCCAAAACGGCTTTGTTCAAGACTTCTAAGATAGGTCAAGATATCGAAAGCAAAGCTAACCCGGTCTTGAATCGGTCCGCGAAGCCCACTTTCAAACTTCCTAGCCTTCATGTATTCATCATTGATCATGTGAGGTACAAACCTTACCAATTCAAGAAAAACGCCGATCATATTCCGCCATCGCTCGATCGCTTTGCGTCAAAGTCTCAAATTCGTAGCCTTATGCGATTCAACGCCGAGGAAAATGCTTCTTGTAAAATAGTTCCAAAAACCTTGCCTGTGTTAAACCAGGTTAGTTTCTCCGTCATCATCCACCATCTCCGAGCATCGCCGTCTGGTGAATGCACTAAAGTCACCTTCAACATCGGTCGGAAAAATCTCAAACAGCTTTCCATTTCCAAAACCCATGCCTCGCCTTCATTGGCTCAATACCTCCGTAAAACCTTGGTGGTCTCATCTTCTTGAACTCCCCGATCAAAGCTATTGTGCCATCTCCATATAAGGTCGGGTCAGGAGCGACTTTGTGGCATCGGGGAGGTGGAGGAGGGACTACATTTCGCCATTCGCCCCGCTTCTACTGGTCGATGTAGCACCAGGTCTTCAGCCTTATTTGCCTTAACTCACGGGTCAATCCTTCCATTAATCTTTCCATTCGTCCAACTGCCTTCGACCGATCTCGGCAAGTGGAGGTCTACCTCTCCTCATGATACTATGAGTATACAAAGTGTGACTTTAAAGCAAGTAAACAAATAACTCCGCAGTAAGTAACAATTAAAGTCAAGACAATGCACACCTTGTTCAAATAGCAAGCAATATGATGCAACCCTAGCATCTTTCTAAATGGAATCCTATGCTCTTTAGGACTCGAGTGTGTGAATCAACGTACTATGAGGAACTTGTGCTCGATACCACTGTCATTTACCCCAACCTCGCCTTAGTAGGTGGTGCCGAGATGGCCAAGAATCCGTAATTACCAAAGGCTTACAAAATTTCACACACATCAGAGTAATCATAGGGGCTCACATATGCGGGTTTAATAAACTAAATACAAATGGTCCTTGAGAGTCAGGCATAGATCAAATGTAAATGCATACATAATGTAATCGCACCTCAGATAACAAAACAAATACAAGTTACATCCTCGATCAAAAGGCTTTCACCGACATATACAAATACAATGTTACGAGCAAAGAAGCATGATTTTCAAGAATCAGCCAAGTAGCACATATGCCGAGGTAATCACAAAACAAATGTACCGATGTAAGCAAGTCAAGTCGGCATAACAAAATCCCAAAACAAGTCAGACAAATACTTCTAGGCTGCCATTGCCCCGCTTCATCACCTACATATATATAGAGAGGGGTGAGCTTGGAAACTCAGTGAATGGTACTAGAAATAAAGGTTTGCATGAATAATAGCCGAAGTCTGCCAAAACAAAACATATCAAAACCATTCAAACAATAGCCGAGGTTCCTGCCAGGCAAAGAATATCAAGCTGTACCAAAACAAGAGATGAACCGTATTCATCTGTCAAATCTTACCAGACAAAGCAATACAGAGATTAAACAAGTGGTAGCCGAGGTTCCTTTCAAAACAAAACAAATCAAGTTGTATCGAATCAAGTGATGAACCGTATTCATCCAACAAGTCTTACAAGTCAAAACATTTGCCGAGATAGCACAAGTAGTAGCCGAGGTAATCTTCAAGACAAAACATATCAAGCTTATATGACTTAGGCCCGACCTTTTTTCACCGAAGTTTGTGACTTAGGCCCGTAGCCCTTTTTCACCAAGTGGTGCTACAAAAGTTTAAAGTCCTCTAGCACAAGGGACTTGTGTTACTTAGGCCCGTGGCCCGCTTTAACATTTATCTTAGCAAGATAGGACCGTATCCTTTTTAACAAGATGTACTGCGAAAGTTTAGAGTCCTCCAGCACAAGGGACTTTCCAAAGAAAGGACCGTATCCTTTTTAACAAGATGTACTGCGAAAGTTTAGAGTCCTCCAGCACAAGGGACTTTCCAAAGAAACCGAAACAAAGCTCAACTCATTACAAGGACATCATCAAGACGAAGTTCATACTTACCTTTTCATCTAGTGCTGCTAAAGTTTAGAGTCCTCCAGCACAGGGGACTTTCAAGAATACCATCAAAACAAGCTCATATACAAAACATCAAAATAGGCTAATCATTCATGCTTAGCAATTACTTTTACCAAAGCGAAACAAGCAAGATTTATCAAAAGCTTTATAACATAGCTTTATTAAAAGCACCACTCACCTCGGTCTTCAGGTGTAGGCTCAAGCAAAGATCAAAGTCCTACAATCACATAGCAAACCATACTCTCAAAACGAGCTTCACATACATGCAAGGAATCAAAACATTATTTCCCATCACAGGGAAGTGCACTGGGTACCGTCCAGGTCTAGCCGAGGTCCTACACCTCCCCGCCGAGGTGTGGACTCGAAAGCCAAATCAAGGCAAAGTTAGGAAAACCTGAGTTTCCTTTCAAAGGACACGAAGAACAAGATCATGCATGCTGAAATCCCACTCACACATACGAAATCTGGGGTTTTCAAGCTAAGAGTTCAAAAACGTGGACTAGGATACTCATTCGAGAAAATTATGCAAGAACAAACACAAAACATGATTCTTGTTCCAAACTTTCGGATCAAAACAAGGTTCTCCTTTAAGAACACAAGAACAACATTTTTTTTCTCTTTCAAAACCAAGTTCAAATCAATGCATGACATGCAAAACAGATCCAATCATGCAATGCATCTAGATGATCAATAGGAACAATCGATGTAGAACAAGAATCTAACCTCAAAACTGAAATCCAACGGTTCGATCTTCCACGATCAAGCTCGGAGCTCAACTCTCACACTAAAATTCTAACTCTAAGTTCTAGAGCTTCTCCCTCTAAACAAGACAAAGATTTGAGACCAAATCATAATCAAAAGATACACAATGATGTATTATAGGCCTGTCGGTCATAGCCTCCAAATGGACACGTGGCATCACCGGATTGGTGCTTAGAAAGGTGATCTAGACAAGACAAGTCTCGACAAAGCGCACAACACGCTTCGGCTAAGCACGCAGTTAGAAATGACCTCGCCAAAGACAAGACTTCGCAACAGTCAACAAAGACAAAGGCTAGGAGGACGACACTTGACTAAGCTGTGCCACACCTTGGCACGGTGTACCACATCTCGGCCTAGGCCATACCGCCAAGAACAAAGATTACAAGCACAAAACATCTCGCCTCGGCGATACACACTTCGCCCAAAGGTAACACCTCGGCAACATGCCGGTGAAGATGGAGGTCGGCTAAGGTTCCAAAATCGCCAAAACGCAAAGGCTCAAAGGCAAACTATGCTGAGTTGACCTCGGCTACACTCCAAACAAAACACGAATTCCAACAACTTACAATAAGACAAAGCAAAACAAGGCAAGTATCAAGATTTCAAACTTGACAATTCAAGATCATACAAAATACATGCAAGCAAGACTGATTCAAAGTGAGGGTTGTTACAGGAACTCTGTGGTCTTGCGGTCTCGAACACTGATAGGGAAATGTTTGTTGTAGAATAGCTCCAAAAATTTGGCCCACGTTAAGTCGGGATTTTCTTCTCGAGTCAGCATCCACCATCTTCTAGCATCATCATCTAATGTAAATGCGGCCAATGCCACTTTCTGAGTGTCTGTGCTGGGAAAGATCTCAAATAGCTTCTCCATTCCTAGAACCCATGCTTCGGCTTTCATCGGCTCTATGCCCCCGTGGAATCTCGGCGGGTTCATCTTTTTGAACTCCTTAATCAAAGTCAGGGTTCCCTCTCCATACAAGGCTGGTTGTAGGGGCACTTGGGGTACTGGAGGTGGAGGAGGTGGAGGCGGTACGGTATGTCGGCCATTAGTCTGCTCGGCCTGAGTAGTTGTAGCACTAGCATTCAGTTGTCTGACCTGCCTCAACTCTCGAGTTAAACCTTCAACTAGTCTTTCTAGTCGGTCCAGTCTGTCTTCTGATTGACCTCGGCCAACTGGTGGTCTTCCTCTCCTCATAATGCTATGAGTATGCAAAGTGTGACTTTAAAACAAAATGAGCAACAAAGTATGTATGCAAGCAACAAGCAATTATGCTGAGATGATGCACGTATTGTGTAACAACCCTCACTTTGAATCAGTCTTGCTTGCATGTATTTTGTATGATCTTGAATTGTCAAGTTTGAAATCTTGATACTTGCCTTATTTTGCTTTGTTTTATTGTAAGTTGCTGGAATTCGTGTTTTGTTTGGAGCGTAGAGGTCACCAAAGATAGTTTGCCTTGAGCCTTCGCTTTGAGCAGCTTTGGAACCTTAGCCGACCTCCATCTTCACCCCCATGTTTGCCGAGATGTTACCTTTGGGCCGGCGCGACGCCGAGGCCGAGATGTTTTGTGCTTGTAATCTTTGTTCTTGGGGTGTATGGCCTAGGCCGAGATGTGGTACACCTGTGCCAAGGTGTGGCACGGCTTAGTCAAGTGTCGTCCTCCCTAGCCTTTGTCTTTGTTGACCTGGTCAAGTCTTGTCTTTGGCCGAGGTCATTCTAGCTCAAGGCTTAGCCGCCAAGCGTGTTGTGTACGCTTTGTCGAGACTTGTCTTGTCTAGCGATCACCTTTCTAATCGCACCAATCCGGTGATGCCACGTGTCCGAGCCGGAGGCTATGACCGAGTGCCTATAATGCATCATTGTGTATCTTTTGATTATGATTTGGTCTCAAATCTTTGTCTTGTTTAGAGAGAGAAGCTCTAGAACTTAGAGTTAGAATTTTAGTGTGAGAGTTGAGCTCAGAGCTTGATCGTGGAAGATCGAACCGTTGATTTCGATTTTGAGGTTAGATTCTTGTTCTACATCGATTGTTCTTATTGATCATCTAGATGCATTGCATGATTGGATCTGCTTTTGCATGTCATGCGTTGATTTGAACTTGGTTTTGAAAGAGAAAAATGTTGTTCTTGTGTTCTTAAAAGAGAACCTTGTTTTGATCCAAAAGTTTGGAACAAGAATCATGTTTTGTGTTTGTTCTTGTATAATTTTCTCGAATGAATACCTTAGTCCACGTTTTTGAACTCTTAGCATGAAAACCCCAGATTTCGTTTATGTGAGTTGGATTTCAGGATGCATGATCTTGTTCTTCGTGTCCTTTGAAAGGAAACTCGTTTTCCTAACTTTGCCTTGTCTTGCTTTCGAGTCCACACCTCGGCGGGGAGGTGTAGGACCTCGGCTGAAGACAGATGGTACCCAGTGCACTTCCTGTGATGGGAAATAATGTTTTGATTCCTTGCATGTATGTGAAGCCTGCTTTTGAGAGTATGGTTTGCTATGTGATTGTAGGACTTTGATCTTTGCTTGAGCCTACACACAAGACCGAGGTGAGTGGTGCTTTTAATAAAGCTATGTTATAAAGCTTTTGATAAATCTTGCTTGTTTCGCTTTGGTAAAAGTATCTGCTAAGCATGAATGATCACCCTATTTTGATGTTTTGTATATGAGCTTGTTTTGATGGTATTCTTGAAAGTCCCTGTCTTTGGAGGACTCTAAACTTTAGCAGACTAGATGAAAAGGTAAGTATGAACTTCGTCTTGATGATGTCCTTGTAATGAGTTGAGCTTTGTTTCGTTTCTTTGGAAAGTCCTTGTCTTTGGAGGACTCTAAACTTTCGCGAGACATCTTGTTAAAAGGATACGGTCCTTTCTTTGGAAAGTCCCTTGTCCGGAGGACTCTAAACTTTCGCAGACATCTTGTTAAAAGGATACGGTCCTTTCTTTTGGAAAGTCCCTTGTCTTTGGAGGACTCTAAACTTTCGCAGACATCTTGTTAAAAGGATACGGTCCTTTCTTTGGAAAGTCCTTGTCTTTGGAGGACTCTAAACTTTCGCAGACATCTTGTTAAAAGGATACGGTCCTTTCTTTTGGAAAGTCCCTTGTCTTTGGAGGACTCTAAACTTTCGCAAGACATCTTGTTAAAAGGATACGGTCCTTTCTTTGGAAAGTCCCTTGTCTTTGGAGGACTCTAAACTTTCGCAAAGACATCTTGTTAAAAGGATACGGTCCTTTCTTTGGAAAGTCCCTTGTCTTTGGAGGACTCTAAACTTTCGCAGACATCTTGTTAAAAAGGATACGGTCCTATCTTGCTAAGATAAATGTTAAAGCGGCTACGGCCTAAGTAACACAAGTCCCTTGTGCTAGAGGACTTTAAACTTTTGTAGCACCACTTGGTGAAAAAGGGCTACGGGCCTAAGTCACAAACTTCGTGAAAAAGGGTCGGGCCTAAGTCATATAAGCTTGATATGTTTTGTCTTGAAGATTACCTCGGCTACTACTTGTGCTATCTCGGCAAATGTTTTGGCTTGTAAGACTTGTTGGATGAATACGGTTCATCACTTGATTCGATACAACTTGATGTGTTTTGCTTTGGAAGGAACCTCGGCTACCACTTGTTTAATCTCTGTATTGCTTTGTGCAGTAAGATTTGACAGATGAATACGGTTCATCTCTTGTTTTGCATGACTCGATATTCTTTGCTGGCAGAACCTCGGCTATTGTTTGAACGGTTTTGATATGTTTTGTTTTGGCGGACTTCGCTAGTATTCATGCAAACCTTTATTTCTAGTACCATTCATCGAGTTTCCAAGCTCACCCTCTCTATATATATGTAGGTGATGAGCGGGACGGCATGACGCCTAGAAGTATTTGTACAAATTTGTTTTGGGATTTTTGTTATGCCGACTTGACTTGCTTACATCGGGTTTTGTGTTTACCTCGGCATATGTGCCACTTGGCGCATTCTTGAAAATCATGCTTCTTTGCTTGTATCAACAGTATTTGTATATGTCTTGAGAAGCCTTTTGATCGAGATGTAACTTGTATTTGTTTTGTTATCTGCCGAGGTGCGCTCGATTATGTATGCATTTACATTTAATATATGCATGACTCTCAAGGACCATTTGTATTTAGTTATTTCGCTCGCATATGTGAGCCCCTACGATTACTCGATGTGTGTGAAATTTTGTAAGCCCGCCTTTGGTAATTACGGATTCATCGCCATCTCGGCACCCAAACTAGGCTAGGGGTTTGGGTCGTGACAGAGTGGTATCAGAGCACAAGTTCCTCATAGTACGTTGATTCACACACTCGAGTCCTAAAGAGCATAGGATTCCATTTAGAAAGATGCTAGGGTTGCATCATATTGCTTGCTATTTGAACAAGGTGTGCATTGCCTTGACTTGCTTATTTGTTACTTGCCTGCGGAGTTATTTGTTTACTTGCTTTAAAGTCACACTTTGTATACTCATAGTATCATGAGGAGAGGTAGACCTCCACTTGCCCGAGATCGACCAAGACAGATTGACGAGAATGGAAAGATTAATGGAAGGATTGACCCGTGAGTTAAGGCAAATAAGACAAAGACGCTTAGTACTACATCGACCAGCGAAAGCGCATTTAATGGCGAAATGTAGTCCCTCCTCCACCTCCCCCAACGCCACGGGTTCCTCTACAACCAAACCTTATATGGAGATGGCACAATAGCTTTGATCGGGGAGTTCAAGAAGATGAGACCACCAAGGTTTTACGGAGGTATTGAGCCAATGAAGGCGAGGCATGGGTTTTGGAAATGGAAAGCTGTTTGAGATTTTCCCGGACCGATGTTGAAGGTGACTTTAATGCATTCACCACAGACGGCGATGCTCGGAGATGGTGGATGATGACCAGAGAAACTAACCTGGTTTAACACAGGCAAGGTTTTGGAACTATTTTACAAAAGCATTTTCCTCGGCGTTGAATCGCAAGGCTACGAGTTTGAGACCTTGACACAGGCGGTAGAGCGATGGCGAGAATATGATCGCGCTTTTCTTGAATTGGTAAGGTTTGTACCTCACATGATCAATGATGAATACATGAAGGCTAGGAAGTTTGAAAGTGGGCCATGGACCGATTCAAGACCCGGGTTAGCTTTCGATATCTTGACCTATCTTAGAAGTCTTTGAACAAAGCCGTTTTGGCGAAACTAACTTGAGCAGTATCGAACTGGGGAAGAATCGGCGGAAGAGACAGAACTATGACAATCACCGAACAGTTGAACACCAATAAGAAGATGAACAAGGGCGGTCTTTGGTTATCCAAGCGAAGGTAATACTAAGCCGACATGTTCAGATTGTGGGAAGCAACATTTTGGAGTTTGTCGGACATCCGGTGCTTGCTATGAATGTGGAGAAGTGGGTCATTTTGTGAGAGATTGTCCTAAGACAAAGGTGAAACCAAAGAAGAAAGGTGAGAATACCTCAGTGCAGTTCAAAAGAATAATCTTTGGGAAAGGACAGATGAGACAGGCGAGTGTTTGCACTAGTGCGGGGATACTCGAGAATCTTTGAGGCGTGGTGTCGTATACTTCTAATTTGCTCCCGAAATGCTTATGTGTTAGTTGATTCGGCTCTACGACTCGTTTGTTTCTACTAAGTTTGCCGAGAAGATTAATAGGAAATTAGAATCTCTTGATTATGTGCTATCTCAGGTTCACTCCGTCTGGGAGATCCATGATTGTTGCATCCATTTATAGAGCATGTGTTGTTGTCATTGAGCATGTTGAAGCGCTAGTTGATTTAATGCCCTTGAATATAGATCAATTCGATGTTATATTGGGAATGGATTGGTTAGTAGCAAACCACGCACTCATTGATTGTGTTTGAAGAGTGTCACATTGAAACCCCCAAACCTAGCCAAGTTATTTTTCGGTAAAGGAGTAATTCCCCACCTTACTTAATCTCATCCATGAAGGCTGTAAGTTGATCCAAAAAGGTAAGGGTTATTTGTGTAGTATATTGAAAGATCGGGATGGAAATGTTAGTTTAGCCGACATCCCGATTGTTCATGAGTTCGCCGACGTCTTTTCCTAATGATTTACCGGCCATTTGGTCGATAGAGAAATAGAGTTTCTTGTTGATGTTATATCGAACACAAATGATCTCCAAAACACCATATAGAATGGCCCCAAATTAACTTAGAGAATTGAAACTACAATTGCAAGAGTTGTTGGACAAGGGATTTATTAGGCCGAGCACATCACCATGGGGAGCACCTGTGTTATTTGTTAAGAAGAAGGATGGCACACTTCGCCTTTGTATTGATTATAGAGAACTCAATAAGGTCACCATTAAGAATAAGTACCCATTACCTAGGATTGATGATTTACTTGATCGCCACAAGGAGCACGAGTCTTTTCCAAGATTGACCTTAGGTCGGGCTACCATCGGCTTAAGGTTAAGGCGAGGATGTTGAGAAGATCGCTTTCGGACTAGATATGGCCACTAATTTTTAGTGATGCCTTTCGGATTGACCAATGCCCTGCCGCATTTATGGATTTAATGAAGAGTCTTCAAACCCCACTTAGATGAGTTTGTGGTCGTCTTCATCGATGATATATTGATTTATTCCAAGAGTGAAGTTGAACATGAAAACCATCTGAGAATTTCTTTGCAGATATTGAGAGACCGGAAACTGTATGCTAAATTTAACAAGTGTGAGTTTTGGCTTTCTACTATTTCATTTCGGGTCATGTAATAAATGAAGAAGGTATTTCAGTTGATCCGAGCAAAATAGAAGCCGTGGTAAATTGGCCGAGGCCGACCAATGTGTCCGAGGTTCAAGTTTTCGGGTTTGGCGGTTACTCTGGAAGTTCGTAAAAGAATTCTCCAGATTGCAACTCCATTGACACAATTGACTAGGAAGGAGCACCGTATAAATGGATCAAGATCGGAGTCACTTTTTCAGAACTAAAGGCGAGGTTGGTTACTGACCAAGATCTTGGTACTTCCATCGTAATGAGGAGTTTCATGTTTACTGATGATGCGTCGCATAAGGGTTTGGGTTGTGTATTAATGCAAGGAGGTAAGGTTATAGCATATGCATCTCGTCAATTGAAGCCACATGAGAAGAACTATCCTACCCATGACTTGGAGCTAGCGGTAGTGGTTTTTGCTTTGAAGATTTGGCGTCATTACTTGTATGGAGCTTCTTGTCGTTTTTCTGATCATCGAGCTTGAAGTATCTATTCACTCGGAAGGAATTGAATTTGAGACAAAGAAGATGGCTCGAGTTATTGAAGGACTACGACATGCATTCAATATCACCCGGGAAAGCCAACAGCGTGGCCGACGCTCTGAAAATCGGTTGGAAATTTGGCATGCCTAACATTGATTTCGCGTAACCAACCATTGTTGAAGAAGTAAAGGCAAGACAAATGGAGGATGAATTCTTCGGAAAAGTAGCCGATGAGATTGTTACCAAGCCGAGATCCGGGTACACCTTTGAAAACCAAGTGCTTAAGTTTGAAGGAAATTGTGTGGCCGATGTTCCGAGTCGAAAAGGAAGATTTTGGAAGCCCATAATTCCAAGTTTGTTGTTCATCCAGAAATACCAAGATGTACCATGATGTAAAACAGATGTTTTGGTGGCGAACATGAAGAGAGAGATAGCCGAATTTGTGTCCCAGTGTTTGCATTGCCAAGTAAAAGCGAACATCGAGACCGGCAGACTTCTACAACCTTTGCCGATCCTGAGTGGAAGTGGGAACACATCTCTATGGATTTTGTGACCGACCGCCGAGAACACGTAAAGGTATGGATTCGATTTGGGTTGTGGTAGATAGACTAACCAAGTCAAGACACTTTTTGCTGTTAAGACTACTTTCAACTGATCAACTTGCCCTACTTTATGTGAATGAGATTGTTAGGCTTCATGGAGTGCCGATGTCAATAGTGTCGGACAGAGATCCTAAATTTGTTTCCAGATTTTGGCGAGTCTCTGAGAGCCTTTGGAGCCGAATCGAGATTTAGCATGACTTTTCATCCCCAGCATGGATGGGCAAACAGAAAGAACGATTCAGACTTGAAGATATGCTTAGACTACGTATTGGATTTCCAAGGAAATTGGGGAATGCATTTGCCATTAGTGGAATTCGCTTACAACAACAGTTATCACGAGTATTGGTATGGCACCGTATGATGCTCTATATGGAAGAAAATGCAGATCGCCGATATGTTGGACGAAGTCGAGATAAGGCTCTGCTTGGTCCCGAACTCATTCAAGTAACAACAGAGAAGATTAAACTTATTCAAAGAGAGAATTAAAGCGCCAGAGCCGACAAAAGAGTTATGCCGAGCGGAGAAGAAATGAGCTAGAATTGAAGTTGGGGATCACGTATTCCTAAAGGTTTCACCAATGAAAGGAGTTTCCAGATTTGGGAAGAGAGGTAAGTTAGCACCGTTATATTGGTCCATTTGAAGTCCTTGACAAGGTTAACTCCGTTGCCTCTGAGACTTGCTTTGCCACCGAATTGAGCCAAGTCCATAACGTGTTTCATGTTTCGATGTTAAGGAAGTATATTCGGATCCTTTGCATGTAATTAAGCATTCGAATCGAAGTTAATGAGAATTTGGGCTATGAAGAGAAGCCGACGTCTATTGTGATGAACAAGTTAAGCAATTGAGAAACAAGTCGATACCAATGGTAAAGGTGGAATGGAAAGAGCACTATGGCAAGGACGCCACATGGGAAATGGAAGAGGAAATGAGAATTCGACATCCGAGTTATTCTTGGACAAGGTATAGTAAGTTTGGGGTCCAAACTTCCTTAAGGGGTAGGATGTAACAACCCTCACTTTGAATCATCTTGCTTGCATGTATTTTGTATGATCTTGAATTGTCAAGTTTGAAATCTTGATACTTGCCTTGTTTTGCTTTGTTTTATTGTAAGTTCTTTGGAATTCGTGTTTTGTTTGGAGCGTGGCGAGGTCACCAAAGATAGTTTGCCTTTGAGCCTTAGCGTTTTGAGCGCTTTTGGAACCTTAGCCGACCTCCATCTTCACCCGGCATGTTTGCCGAGATGTTACCTTTGGGCCGTGCGTGTATCGCCGAGGCCGAGATGTTTTGTGCTTGTAATCTTTGTTCTTGGCGGTATGGCCTAAGCCGAGATGTGGTACACCCAGCCAAGGTGTGGCAGCTTAGTCAAGTGTCGTCCTCCCTAGCCTTTGTCTTTGTTGACTGTTGTCAAGTCTTGTCTTTGGCCGAGGTCATTTCTAGCTCAAGCTTAGCCGCCAAGCGTGTTGTGTACGCTTTGTCGAGACTTGTCTTGTCTAGCGTCACCTTTCTAATCGCACCAATCCGGTGATGCCACGTGTCCGATTTGGAGGCTATGACCGCCGACAGTGCCTATAATGCATCATTGTGTATC
The DNA here is from genome assembly GCA_025200525.1 of Camellia lanceoleosa. Lineage (NCBI taxonomy): Eukaryota > Viridiplantae > Streptophyta > Magnoliopsida > Ericales > Theaceae > Camellia > Camellia lanceoleosa. Next base: position 55,727 of record JANUSC010000297.1, read on the forward strand.
TTTTGATTATGATTTGGTCTCAAATCTTTGTCTTGTTTAGAGAGAGAAGCTCTAGAACTTAGAGTTAGAATTTTAGTGTGAGAGTTGAGCTCAGAGCTTGATCGTGGAAGATCGAACCGTTGGATTTCAGTTTGAGGTTAGATTCTTGTTCTACATCGATTGTTCTTATTGATCATCTAGATGCATTGCATGATTGGATCTGTTTGCATGTCATGCGTTGATTTGAACTTGGTTTTGAAAGAGAAAATGTTGTTCTTGTGTTCTTAAAGAGAACCTTGTTTTGATCCAAAAGTTTGGAACAAGAATCATGTTTTGTGTTTGTTCTTGTATAATTTTCTCGAATGAATACCTTAGTCCACGTTTTTGAACTCTTAGCATGAAAACCCTGATTTCGTTTATGTGAGTTGGATTTCAAGATGCATGATCTTGTTCTTCGTGTCCTTTGAAAGGAAACTCGGGTTTTCCTAACTTTGCCTTGTCTTGGCTTTTCGAGTCCACACCTCGGCGGGGAGGTGTAGGACCTCGGCTAGACTGGATGGTACCAGTGCACTTCCCTGTGATGGGAAATAATGTTTTGATTCCTTGCATGTATGTGAAGCTCGTTTTGAGAGTATGGTTTGCTATGTGATTGTAGGACTTTGATCTTTGCTTGAGCCTACACCTGAAGACCGAGGTGAGTGGTGCTTTTAATAAAGCTATGTTATAAAGCTTTTGATAAATCTTGCTTGTTTCGCTTTGGTAAAAGTATCTGCTAAGCATGAATGATCAGCCTATTTTGATGTTTTGTATATGAGCTTGTTTTGATGGTATTCTTGAAAGTCCCCTGTGCTGGAGGACTCTAAACTTTAGCAGCACTAGATGAAAAGGTAAGTATGAACTTCGTCTTGATGATGTCCTTGTAATGAGTTGAGCTTTGTTTCGGTTTTCTTTGGAAAGTCCCTTGTGCTGGAGGACTCTAAACTTTCGCAGTACATCTTGTTAAAAAGGATCACATCTTGTTAAAAGGATCGGTCCTTTCTTTGAAAGTCCCTTGTCTTTGGAGGACTCTAAACTTTCGCAGTACATCTTGTTAAAAAGGATACGGTCCTTTCTTTGGAAAGTCCCTTGTGCTGGAGGACTCTAAACTTTCGCAGTACATCTTGTTAAAAAGGATACGGTCCTTTCTTTGGAAAGTCCCTTGTGCTGGAGGACTCTAAACTTTCGCAAAGACATCTTGTTAAAAGGATACGGTCCTTTCTTTGGAAAGTCCCTTGTCTTTGGAGGACTCTAAACTTTCGCAGACATCTTGTTAAAAGGATACGGTCCTATCTTGCTAAGATAAATGTTAAAAGCGACTACGGCCTAAGTAACACAAGTCCCTTGTGCTAGAGGACTTTAAACTTTTGTAGCACCACTTGGTGAAAAAAGGGCTACGGCCTAAGTCACAAACTTCGGTGAAAAAGGGTCATGGGCCTAAGTCATATAAGCTTGATATGTTTTGTCTTGAAGATTACCTCGGCTACTACTTGTGCTATCTCGGCAAATGTTTTGGCTTGTAAGACTTGTTGGATGAATACGGTTCATCACTTGATTCGATACAACTTGATGTGTTTTGCTTTGGAAGGAACCTCGGCTACCACTTGTTTAATCTCAGATTGCTTTATGCAGTAAGATTTGTGAGATGAATACGGTTCATCTCTCTTGTTTTGGTACATTTCGATATTCTTTGCTGGCAGGAACCTCGGCTATTGTTTGAACGGTTTTGATATGTTTTGTTTTGGCGGAACTTGGCTAGTATTCATGCAAACCTTTATTTCTAGTACCATTCATTGAGTTTCCAAGCTCACCTCTCTATATATATGTAGGTGATGAGCGGGACGGGCGACGCCTAGAAGTATTTGTCTGACTTGTTTTGGGATTTTTGTTATGCCGACTTGACTTGCTTACATCGCTGTTTTGTGTTTACCTCGGCATATGTGCCACTTGGCAGATTCTTGAAAATCATGCTTCTTTGCTTGTAACGCCAGATTTGTATATGTCTACCGAGAAGCCTTTTGATCGAGATGTAACTTGTATTTGTTTTGTTATCTGTAGAGGTGCGATTCGATTATGTATGCATTTACATTTAATATATGCACAGCTCTCAAGGACCATTTGTATTTAGTTATTTCGCTTCCGCATATGTGAGCCCCTACGATTACTCTGATGTGTGTGAAATTTTGTAAGCCGGCCTTTGGTAATTACGGATTACTGGCCATCTCGGCACCCAGCCTACTAGGGGCAGGTTGGGGTCGTGACATATTGTCAAATAGCAAGTAATATGATGCACTCCTAGCATCTTTCTAAGGGAAATCCTATGCTCCTTGGGACTCGAAGTGTGTGAACAACGCACTACATGGAACTTGTGCTCTGATACCAATCTGTCACGACCCCAACCCGCCCCTAGAAGGTCGGCGCCGAGATGGCCAGTAACCCGAGGTTACCAAAGGCCTCTTACAAGAATTCACACACAAATCAGAGTAAATATATGGGGCTTACAAATGCGGAAGCAATAAATAAAAGAAACAAGTAGTCCATAAGAGCAGTGCTTAAGTTAAAGGGGATGACATTCATCTCAAAATGGCTTTTATATACAACAAAATGGAGTACCAAAAAATTACATCCTGACTAACAGGCTTCTCGGCCTTCAATTACAAAACACAAGGAAATAACAAAGAAGCATGATCTTCAAGATGTTGCAAAACAAAAACACAAAACACGTCGGCAGGCATCTCGGCAAACAAGTCTAGGCGTCTCCGCCGCCCTGCTCATCACCTACATATATATAGAGAGGGTGAGCTTGGATACTCAGTGAATGGCATAAACAATAAAGGTTTTACATGAATGATATCCGAGGTCTTATAACAAAACAATACATAGTATAAGTCAAGTTGTTCTTCAAATCGTTCAAGCTTCAAGGAATGTTCACTAACATCAATGTAATACAAGATAGATGACATTCTGAACAAGCAAACCCACGCGGTAAAACCGTCAGTGGCAAGGCAAGGCAAGAGTGTGCTACAAATGCTTATAGTCCCCTAGCATGTACGGACTAGTGCCACAAATGCTTAAAGTCCCCTGGCACATACGGACTCCCAAACTTTGTGCTACAAGCGCTTATAGTCCCCTAGCACGTACGGACTAGTGCCACAAATGCTTAAAGTCCCCTGGCACATACGGACTTCCAGAATGGTCATCAAAACAAGACATAACGTTTGATACTCAAGATAGGATTAATCATTCATGCTTACAAACACTTTTCAAAGCAAGGCAAAACAATACTTCCATCAAGTCAAAACAACATAGCTTTATTAAGAATGCCACTCACCTAGTTCTTCGAACGTCGGGGTTAAGGCAAGTCCAAGTCCTACAAGTACATGGCAAGTTCACTGAATACACTTTCAAACAAGTTTCACATGCATGCAAATGATCTCGGCATGCTCCAAGACTAAGTCAAATCAAAACAAACATTGTTTCTTATTTCGGAAAACATGCTGGGCACCTAACCAGGTCTAAGCCGAGGTTCCACACCTCTTCGCCGAGGTGAGGTTCCGAGGCCACATTCAAGGGCAAATGAAGTCGGGAAAAACCCGGGGCTTTCCCTCTGCTCAAGAACATCAAGAACATGATCAAGAAGAGTATGAAGAATTGAATGCAAGGATCATAACTTATCATTTACCAAAATCAGAGATTTCATACTATGAGTTTGAAAACATGGACTTGGGTACCCATACTAGAAGATCTTGGTGAAACAAACACAAAAGTATGAATTTCAATGAAAGCTTTCGGATCAAATCAAGGCTTTTCTCAAGAACACATGAATGTTCATATTTTCTTTCCAAAACCAACTTTAAATCAAAGTATGACATTCAAAGCATATTCAATCATGCAATACAGCTAAGTGATCATCAAGAACAACAAGAGGAGGTGAAGATTCTAACCTCTAATCACAAACCCAACGGATCAAACACCAAGGATCAAGCTTGCTATCTACCTTCTCTCTCTAGAACTCTTCCTAGAGCTTCTCTCTCTTCTCCAAAACAAGAATGATACAAAATGAGACATTTCTAGATGTGCCGGCTGATATAACACTCAGCTCGGACACGTGGCAATGGTTGATTGGTTCTCCTCAAAAAGGTGATAGATTGACAAGACAAGTCTATGACAAAGCGTGTTCAACAAGCTAGGCGGCAAGGGACCTCGGCAAGTAATGACATTGGCTAACAACAAGACTTCGGCAACAATGTGACAAAGACATCGGCTAAGGACAGAACTTCGGCAAGTCAAAGAACAATGATCTCGGCTAGGAAGAACAACACTTGACTAAGCTGTGCCACACCTTGGCCTAGATGTGCCACACCTCGGTCTATGTCATACCACTCCAGGACAAGATTACTTCGGCACAAGGTTGACATCTCGGCCCAAATGATACACGTCTCGGCCTAGGCGATACACACCTCGGCCCAGATGATAATCATCTCGGCCAACATGTCAGGACAAGGGTGGAGGTCAACAAAAGAATTCCAAGTGTAAGAGCATCGGAAGGGTAACCTAAGCTCAAGATGACCTCGGCTAAAACACACACACACACCAAAGGAACATAATACTCAAGTAACACTTTATGCAAGACAAGTCAAGATTCAAATGCAAGCTTAACAAAGCAAAATCATACATAATGCATATGAGTATGATCAAAGTAGTGTGAGGGTTATTACAATTTTACTCCTTAATTTATCTGTTGAATTTTTTTTCTATATGTTCAAGTTTACTTTTAAGTGTTTAATTATTATTTTTTTCTCTATATATTCAAAAATCTTGACTATCTGTTCAATTTTTTTCCCCTATTTGTGCAAATTTTTGTCTAGATTTTATTATCAATTCAATTTGAACCCTTATATGTTCAATTATCTATGCAAAATTTCTTACCTGTTCAACAAACCAGTCAATATCTTCAATTTATTTATATCTGTTCAATTTTATTATCTGTTGAAATGCACCAAACCAGGATCTGTTGCAATCTTTCTTTCTCTCTCTCTTGTTCTTCTCTCTATCTGTTGAAATTCTTTCTCAAATATAATCCAGTATATATATATATATATCTGTTCTATTTTTTATTATTGTTTCTATCTGCTTAATATTTAATTTTTTTTTTGGTTCATTTACAACTATTTGTTGCAATTTGTTTCATCATACAATAACAACAAAGATCAACAACTTTAAAAAAAAAAAAAAAAAAAAAAAAGAGAAAAAATTGGATCTGCGTGCTTGAAGAAAAAAATCTGTCCATAAGGAGCTGGATCAATGGAGTCTTCTCCTCCGGTGGTCCTCTGCAGGCATTGAGTAAAATAATTTGGTGTGAAATCTTTTTATTTGTTGTGAAAGTCGTTTTGTTTTCAATTTACTCCTTAATTTAACTGTTCAATTTTTTTTTCTATATGTACAAATTTACATTTATGTGTTTAATTATTATTTTTTTGTCTTTATATTAAAAAATCTTGACTATCTGTTTAAATTTTTTCCTTATCTGTGAAAACTTTAGTCTAGATTTTATTATCAGTTCAATTGTAATCTTTTATCTGTTCAAATATCTATCTAAAATTTCTTATATGTTCAACAAACCAGTCACAATCTTCAATTTATTTCCATCTGTTAAATTTTATTATTTGTTGAAATACACCAAACCAGGATCTGTTGCAATCTTCCTTTCTCTCTCTCTCTCTCTCTCTCTCTCTCTTGTTCTTTCTCTCTATCTGTTGAAATTCTTTCTCAAATATAATCCAGTATATATATATATATATATCTTGTAACGCTCTCAAAAATAAACCCATAATATATAATATTAACATGCATCATTATAAGAAAAGGAAGAATATTATTCCATTCATCAGAGTAAACTTATTAAAAGACATTACATGTAATAAAGAAAATAAATGCCCTATGGGCTTACATTTTTCCAAGCCAACACTTGGATACAAAAATATGAGTACTAACTCATTTACAAGTTAAGCCCTTGGCTTGAGTCCTTACATGTAATATCAAATAAAGCAAATAACAACTAATCTAAATGAGTCTTTAACTCTAAATCCATCCAAGCTAATTCCTTAGGTAGCCCATCACGAACACGAAAATGATGTTCCCATATAGGGTGAGCCACACGAGATGAAATACTAAACCAAGTATAAGAATTAACTAAAGCAGTAGTATTCGATAGATGGTTAACACAAGATAATCGATTACATCATTTTACAAGTTCATGACACTAATGTCTATGACACATTTCACTTTCCATTTTTAGAAATATGACTTAGAACCTGGCCAAATAACTCAACAGGGATAACAAATCAAGTTAAACCTGTCTTATAACATAATGGATACACATGTTGGTGTTGTATCAATCTCAATCCACATTCACTTCCATACTTCCCAATTGATACACATTTTTGTGATGTATCAAATCAAACAACAAATACTCCAGTAGATAAGCATAAGAGCTGTATCATAACTGTAATGGGCGAGCATATGAGCTGCGACCCTGGGTTCATCCGCTATCTTCCCTCAAACATTAACCGGTTTAGAGGTACATCCCCTATCTTCCCCTAAACTGTGGAGTACATCCCCTATCTCCTCTCATACACAAGTAATGCATATAAACACAAAGTCATATACACAATCCATCAATACATAAATTTAATGTATTATTCCAACCTTTATACACAACGACATGACCAATTGATTAGTTTGATTTTCCCTAATCCACATGCAATGTCTACAACAATCATGACTATCCTCCACCGATAGCCTAAAAGCGATTATTTCTAAGCAGGAAATAAATGTATCAACACATATAATCTCAATTTCAAAGATGAGTGGTTAAACTATCCAGCTACATCATTTAATCTCATAACTTCTCAATATTATGAATTTACCCAATTTCCACACCTTTCCCAAAATTAATTATACGAATTAATTTTATTACAACAATTAGGGCATTTAATTATAAAACAAACCCTAGCTTTTCTCAATATTACCAAACAACCCAACATATCAGAAATACCAGAACTTAGGATTAAAACCTATAAGATGGAGTAGGAAATCCCTACCTCGAAGCAAAGAACTCGAATGGAGAAGATGGAGATGACGACCCAAATACCAAAGTGCTCCAAACCCAAGATTGTTCCGATCAAAACGAAGCCCTCGTCTCACTCTATCTTTTTAATAAAGGGTCTAGGGTAGAAACTCACTCTAAGTAGATCAAACCTAAGAGAGAAGGTGTGTAGAGGGAGAGAGAACTCGTACCTAGGGTTTTGGAATCTAAAAGGAGATGAAAAAGTGATGAAAAACCCGCTGCTACCTATTTAAACTGGACAGGCTCGCTCGAGCGAAGCCTTGGTCGCTCGAGCGACCAGACACAGAAAACCCTTGCTCGAGCCAAGAATGCCTTGCTCGAGCCAACAACCCAGAAGCTCGCTCGAGCGAAGGAAAGCTTGCTCGAGCGAAGAACGAACCAGCTCGCTCGAGCGAAGAAATCTCGCTCGAGCCAAAAAACACTGCTCTCAGGCCTATACTAGACGCAATCTCACTCGAGCGAAGAAACCACAGCTCGGCGGCAGACAAAAACAAAAGAGCTCGCTCGGCGAAGAAGCTGCCGCTCGGCGAAGGGTCAAAAATCTGGCAAAACCCTTTGCTCCCAAGCCCAACCAACTGCCACAAACACGCCCATTGCAACCCATAACTCAAATAGGAAATTAAAGGGCGATAACAACCATAATACAATAGCGGGATCTCTGAACCTAAGTCCGGATACAATAAACAAATGGGAAAAAGACGAATTCGCTATAACGTTCTATTTTTATTATTATTTCTATCTGCTTAATTTTTAATTTTTTGGTTCATTTACAACTACATTGCAATTTGTTTCACCATACAACAACAACAAAGATCAACAACTTTAAAAAAAAAGGAGGAGAAATTGGATCTGTGCGCTTGAAGAAAAAAAAACTGTCCACAAGGAGCTGGATCAATGGAGTCTTCTCCTCCGATGGTTCTCTGCAGGCACTGAGTAAAATAATTTACATTTATGAGTTTAATTATTATTTTTTGTCTATATATTCAAAAAACTTGATTATCTGTTCAATTTTTTTCCCTATCTGTGCAAATTTTTGTCTAGATTTTATTGTCAGTTCAATTTTAATCTCTTATCTGTTAAAAAATCTATCCAAAATTTCTTAGCCGTTCAACAAACCAGTCACAATTTTCAATTTGTTTCTATCTGTTCAATTTTATTATCTGTTGAAATACACCAAACCAGGATCTGTTGCAATCTTTCTTTTTCTCTCATGTTCTTTCCTCTATCTCTGTTGAAATTCTTTCTCAAATATAATCCAGTATATATATATATCTGTTCTATTTTTTATTATTATTTTTATCTGCTTAATTTTTAATATTTTTTTGTTCATTTACAACTATATGTTGCAATTTGTTTCATCATACAACAACAACAAAGATCAAGCACTTCAAAAAAAAAAAAAAAAAGAGAAGAAATTGGATCTGTGCGCTTGAAGAAAAAAAATTGTCCACAAGGAGCTGGATCAATGGAGTCTTTTCCTCCGATGGTCCTCTGCAGGCATTGAGTAAAATAATTTGGTGAGAAGTCTTTTTATTTATTTTGAAAGACGTTTTGTTTTCAATTTTACTCAGTGATTTATCTGTTGAATTTTTTTTCTATATGTTCAAATTTACATTTAAGTGTTTAATTATTATTTTTTTGTCTATATATTCAAAAATCTTGACTATCTGTTCAATTTTTTTCCCTCTCTGTGCAAATTTTTGTCTTGATTTTATTATCAGTTCAATTTTAATTTGTTATCTGCTCAAATATCTATCCAAAATTTCTTATCCGTTCAACAAACCAGTCACAATCTTTAATTTATTTCTATCTGTTCAATTTTATTATCTGTTGAAATACACCAAACCAGGATCCATTGCAATCTTTCTTTCTCTGTCTCTTGTTCTTTCTCTCTCTCTATTGAAATTCTTTCTCAAATATAATCCAGTTTACATATATATCTGTTCTATTTTTTATTATTATTTCTATATGCTTAATTTTTAATTTTTTTTGGTTCATTTACAACTATCTATTGCAATTTGTTTCATCATACAACAACAACAAAGATCAACAACTTCAACAAAAAAAAAAGGTGGAGAAATTGGATCTGTGCTTGAAGAAAAAAAGCATCCATAAGCAGGATTAATGGAGTCTTCCTCCGATGGTCCTCTGCGGGCATTGAGTAAAATAATTTGGTGAGAAGTCTTTTTATTTGTTTTGAAAAAGCGTTTTGTTTTCAATTTTACTCCTTAATTTATCTGTTGAATTTTTTTTTCTATATGTTCAAATTTACATTCAAGTGTTTAATCATTATTATTTTGTTTATATATTCAAAAATCTTGACTATCTGTTCAATTTCTTTCCCTATTACCAAATTTGTCTAGATTTTATTATCGGTTCAATTTTAATCTCTTATACTGCTCAAATATCTATCCAAAATTTCTTATCCGTTCAACAAACAAGTCACAAGTTTCAATTTATTTCTATCTGTTCAATTTTATTATCTGTTGAAATACACCAAACCAGGATCTGTTGCAATCTTTCTTTCTCTCTTTCTTGTTATTTCTCTCCATTTGTTGAAATTCTTTCTCAAACAAAATCTAGTGTATATATATACATTCTATTTTCTATTATTATTTCTATCTGCGTAATTTTTAATTTTTAATTTTTTTTTGGTTCATTTACAACTATATCTTGCAATTTGTTTCATCATACAACAACAACAAAGATCAACAACTTCAAAAAAAAAAAAAAAAAAAAAATGAGGAGAAATTGGATCTGTGCGCTTGAAGAAAAAAACTGTCCACAAGGAGCTAGATTAATGGAGTCTTCTCCTCCGATGGTCCTCTGCAGGCATTGAGTAAAATAATTTGGTGAGAAGTCTTTTTATTTGTTTTGAAAGACGTTTTGTTTTCAATTTTACGCCTTAACTTATCCGTTGAATTTTTTTTTTCTATATGTTCAAAGTTACATTTAAGTGTTTAATTATTATTTTTTTGTCTATATATTCAAAAATCTTGACTATCCGTTCAATTTTTTCCCCATCTATGCAAATTTTGTCTAGATTTTATTATCAGTTCAATTATAATCTCTTATCTGTTCAAATATCTATCCAAAATTTCTTATCTCTTCAACAAACCAATCACAATCTTCAATTTATTTCTATCTGTTAAATTTTATTATCTGTTGAAATACACCAAACCAGGATCTATTGCAATCTTTCTTTCTCTCTCTCTCTTGTTCTTTCTCTCTATCTGTTGAAATTCTTTCTCAAATATAATCCAGTATATATATATATCTATTCTATTTTCTATTATTATTTCTATCTGCTTAATTTTTAATTTCTTTTTGGTTCATTTACAACTATCTGTTGCAATCTGTTTCATCATACAACAACAACAAAGATCAACAACTTAAAAAAAAAAGAGAAGAAATTGGATCTGTTCGCTAGAAGAAAAAAAGCATCCATATGGAATTTGGATCAAAGAAGTCTCCTCCACCGATGGTCCATGGCAGACATTGAGTAAAATAATTTGGTGTAAAATCTTTTTATTTGTTTTGAAAGTCGTTTTGTATTCAATTTTACTCCTTAATTTATCTGTTCAAATTTTTTTTTTCTATATGTTCAAATTTACATTTAAGTGTTTAATTATTAATTTTTTTTGTCTATATATTCAAAGATCTTGACTATCTGTTCAATTTTTTTCCCTATCTGTGCAAATTTGTCTTGATTTTATTATCAGTTCAACTTTAATCTCTTATCTGTTCGAACATCTATCCAAAATTTCTTATCCGTCCAACAAACTAGTCACAATCTTAAATTTATCTCTATCTGTCCAATTTTATTATCTGTTGAAATACACCAAATCAGAATCTGTTGCAATCTTTTTTTCTCTTTATCTGTTGAAATTCTTTCTCAAATATAATCCAGTATATATATATATGTTCTAGTTTTTTATTACTATTACTATCAGCTTAATTTTTAATTTTTTTGGGTTCATTAACAACAATATGTTGCAATTTGTTTCATCATACAACAACAACAAAGATCAACAACTTAAAAAAAAAAGGAGGAGAAATTGGATCGTATTGGCTTGAAGAAAAACAACATCCATAAGGAGCTGGATCAATGGAGTCCTCTCCTCCGATGGTCCTCTGCAGGCATTGAGTAAAATAATTTGGCGAGAAGTCTTTTTCTTTGTTTTGAAAAACGTTTTGTTTTCAATTTTACTCCTTAATTTATCTGTTGATTTTTTTTTTCTATATGTTCAAATTTAAATTTAAGTGTTTAATTATTATTTTTTTGTCTATATATTCAAAAATCTTGACTACTGTTCAATTTTTTTCCCTATATGTGCAAATTTTGTCTAGATCTTGTTATCGGTTCAATTTTAATCTCTTATCTTTTCAAATATCTATCCAAAATTTCTTATCTGTTCAACAACTAGTCACAATCTTCAAGTTATTTCTATCTGTTCAATTTTATTATCTATTGAAATACACCAAACCAGGATCTGTTGCAATCTTTTTTTCTCTCTCTCTTGTTCTGTCTCCCTACCTATTGAAATTCTTTCTCAAATATAATCCAGTATATATATATATATATCTGTTCTATTTTCTATTATTATTTCTATCTGCTTAATTTTTAATTTTTTTTTGGTTCATTTACAATTATCTGTTACAATTTGTTTAATCATACAACAACAACAAAGATCAACAACTTTAAAAAAAAAAAAAAGGAGGAGAAATTGGATCTGTGCGCTTGAAGAAAAAAAACTGTCCATAAAGAGCTAGATCAATGGAGTCTTCTCCTCCCATGGTCCTCTGCAGGCATTGAGTGAAATAATCTGGTGAAAAGTCTTTTTATTTGTTTTGAAAGACGTTTTGTTTTCAATTTTACTCCTTAATTTATCTGTTTTTTTTTTTCTAGACTTTCAAATTTACATTTAAGTGTTTAATTATTATTGTTTTTGTCTATATATTCAAAAATCTTGACTACCATTCAATTTTTTCCCTATCATGCAAATTTTTGTCTAGACCATATTATCGGTCAATTTTAATCTCTTATCTGTTAAAATATCTATCCAAAATTTCTTATCATTCAACAAACCAATCACAATCTTCAATTTATTTCTAAGCTGTTCAATTTTATTATCTGTTGAAATCGCCATCGAGATCTGTTGCAATCTTTCTTTCTCTCTCTCGCGTTCTTTCTCTCTATCGATGAAATTCTTTCTCAAATATAATCAAATATATGTGTATATATATATATATCATTCTATTTTCTATTATTATTTCTATCTTAATTTTCAATTTTTTTTGTTCATTTACAACTATGTGTTACAATTTGTTTTATCATACAATGACAACAAGATCAACAACTTAAAAAAAAAAAAAAAAAAAGGAGGAGAAATTGGATCTGTGGTTGAAGAAAAAAAAACTGTCCATAAGGAGCTAGATCAATGGAGTCTTCTCCTTCGATGGTCCTCTACAGGGATTGAGTAAAATCATTTGGTGTGAAATCTTTTTATTTGTTTCGAAAGTCGTTTTGTTTTCAATTTTACTCCTTAATTTTTCTATTCAATTTTTTTTTTCTATATGTTCAAATTTACATTTAAATGTTTAATTATTATTTTTTTGTTCATATATTCAAAAATCTTGACTATCTGTCCAATTTTTACCCCTATCTGTGCAAATTTGTCTTGATTTTATTATACATTCAATTTTAATCCCTTATCATTCAAAAATCTATCCAAAATTTCTTATTAGTTCATTAAACCGGTCAAAATCTTTAATTTATTTCTATCTGTTCAATTTTATTATCTGTTGAAATACACCAAACTAGAATCTGTTGCAATCTTTCTTTCTCTCTCTCTTGTTCTTTCTCCTATCTGTTGAAATTCTTTCTCAAATATAATCCGTGTATATATATATATTTGTTCTATTTTTATTATTATTTCTATCTTCTTAGTTTTTAATTTTTTACGTTCATTAACAACTATCTCATTGCAATTTGTTTCATCATACAACAACAACAAAGATCAACGACTTAAAAAAAAGGTGGAGAAATTGGATCGTGTGTGAAGAAAAAAAAGCATCCATAAGGAATTTGGATCAATGGAGTTTTCTCCTCAGATGGTCCTCTGCGGGCATTGAGAAAAATAATTTGGTAAGAAGTCTTTTTCTTTGTTTTGAAAAACGTTTTGTTTTCAATTTTATTCCTTAATTTATCTGTTGATTTTTTTTGTCCATATATTAAAAAATCATGACTATCTATTCAAATTTTTTTCCCTATCTGTGGAAATTTTTTTGTAGATTTTATTATCAGTTCAATATTAATCTCTTATTTGGTCAAATATCTATCCAAAATTTCTTATCCGTTCAAAAAACCAATCACAATTATCAATTTATTTCTATCTGTCCAATTTTGTTATCTGTTGATATACACCAAACCAGGATCTGTTGCAATCTTTCTTTCTCTCTCTCCTGTTCTTTCTCTCTATCTATTGAAATTCTTTCTCAAATATAATCCGGTATATATATATATATATATACATTCTATTTCTTATTATTATTACTATCTGCTTAATTTTTTATTTTTTTTGGTTCATTTACAACTATCTGTTGCAATTAGTTTCATCATACAACAACAACAAAGATCAAGAATTTAAAAAAAGAAAACAAAAAAAAAAGGAGGAGAAATGTGATCTGCGTTTGAAGAAAAAAAAAGCATCCATAAAATTTGAATCAATGGAGTTTTCTCCTCCGTTGGTCCTCTGAGGATTGAGTTAAATAATTTGGTGAGAAGTCATTTTATTTGTTTTGAAAGTCGTTTTTTTTTCAATTTTACTCCTTAATTTATCTGCTCAATTTTTTTTCTATATGTGCAAATTTACATTTTAGTGTTTAATTATTATTTTTTTCTCAATATAATCAAAAATCTTGACTATCTGTTCAATTTTTTTCCCTATCTGTGCAAGTTTTTGTCTAGATTTTATTTCGTTCAATTTAATCTCTTATCTGTTCAAATATCTATTCAAAATTTCTTATCATTCAACAAACCAGTCACAATCTTCAATTTATTTCCATCTGTTCAATTTTATTATCTGTTGAAATACACCAAACCAAGATTTGTTGCAATCTTTCTTTCTCTCTCTCTTGTTCTTTCTCTCTATCTGTTGAAATTCTTTCTCAAATATAATCCAGTATATATATATATATATCTTTTCTATTTATTATTATTATTTCTATCTTCTTAATTTTTAATTTTTTTCTGTTCATTAACAACTATCTATTGCAATTTATTTCATCATACAACAACAACAAAGATCGACAACTTAAAAAAAAAAAAAAAGGAGGAGAAATTGGATATGTGTGCTTGAAGAAAAAAAAGCATCCATAAGGAAATTTGGATCAATGGAGTCTTCTCCTCCGATGGCCCTCTGCAGACATTGAGTAAAATAATTTGGTGTGAAATCTTTTTATTTGTTTCAAAAGTCGTTTTGTTTTCAATTTTACTCCTTAATTTTTCTGTTGAATTTTTTTTTTCTATATGTTCAAATTTATATTTAAGTGTTTAATTATTTTTTTTCTATATATTCAAAAATCTTGTCTATCTTCAATTTTTTCCCTATCTGTGCAAATTTTTCTTGATTTTATTATCTCATTCAATTTTAATCTCTTATCTGTTCAAATATCTATCCAAAATTTCTTATCCGTTCAACAAACCAGTCACAATCTTCAATTTATTTCTATCTGTTGAAATACACCAAACCAGGATCTGTTGCAATCTTTCTTTCTCTCTCTCTTGTTCTTTCTCCCTATCTGTTGAAATTCTTTCTCAAATATAATCTAGTATATATATTTCTGTACTATTTTTTATTATTATTTCTATCTGCTTAATTTTTAATTTTTTTTTTCGTTCATTTACAACGATCTGTTGCAATTTGTTTCATCATACAACAACAAAGATCAACAATGTAAAAAAAAAAATGAGGAGAAATTGGATCTGTGTGCTTGAAGAAAAAAAACTGTCTATAAGGAGCTGGATCAATGGAGTCTTCTCCTCCGATGGTCCTCTGCAGGCATTGAGTAAAATAATTTGGTGAGAAGTCTTTTTATTTGTTTTGAAAGACGTTTTGTTTTCAATTTACTCCTTAATTTATCTGTTGAATTTTTTTTTTCTATATGTTCAAATTTACATTTAAGTGTTTAATTATTATTTTTTTGTCTATATATTCAAAAAATCTTGACTATCTGTTCAATTTTTTTCCCTCTTTGTGCAAATTTTTGTCTAGATTTTATTATCAGTTCAATTTTAATCTCTTATCTGTTCAAATATCTATCCAAAATTTCTTATCTGTTCAACAAACCAGTCACAATCTTCAATTTATTTCTATCTGTTCAATTTTATTATCTGTTGAAATACGCCAAACCAGGATTTGTTGCAATCTTTGTTTCTCTCTCTTTTGTTCTTTCTCTCTATCTGTTGAAATTCTTTCTCAAATATAATCCAGTATATATATATATATATCTATTCCATTTTTTATTATTATTTCTATCTACTTAATTTTTAATTTTTTTTAGTTAATTAACAACTATCTGTTGCAATTTGTTTCATCATACAACAACAACAAAGATCAACAACTTAAAAAAAAAAAAAAAAAATGTGGTGAAATTGGATCTGTGTGCTTGAAGAAAAGAAACTGTCCATAAGTATTGCGATCCCGGTTTCCCTTTCTTTAATTGTTGTATCCGGACTTAGGTTCCGTGGAGTTGGTTGTTGTGTATATCTTGTTTACATCCTTTACTCTTCGTATGTGAGTCTTGGGTTGTGTTAGGCGAGCTTGAAACATGTCGGTTGAGCTTAGGAACCTAAACTAGTTGCCCGATTTTGCTTTGTCTTCGGCGGAGCTTTGGCCTTCGGCGAAGGTTTTGGCGCTCGAGCGAGAAAATCACCCATCCAGTATTTTCTCTGCAGGGTTGTACGCTCGAGCGGGAGTTTGTGTGTGACACTCGAGCGGGGAGTTGGACGCTCGAGTGGAGACACTGATTACGCAAAAGTCTTTGGTGTGTGTATCCCGCTCGGCGATCTGTAGTGGCCTTTCGGCGGGGTTTCACCTTCGGCGAGGCGGGGTTTAAGACTCCAAGATCCAGATTTTTGGATCACTTTTTCACATCCTTTTCTCTCTCTTACTTTTCCAAAGCTCCATTGTCGAGCCTCTCTCTCTAGAACCGTGACTTCTCTCTAGGTATTGATCTAGTAGGAGTTGTTTTCTCACCTTTGGCCTTTACAAAAAGTTGTTGATCGTCGAGGGCTATCTTTTGATCCAAGAATCTCGGGATTTGGAACATTTCCGTTTTCATTATCTTCTTGGTTGGGTGTCAACTTTTGAGGTAGAGATTCCTACTCACTCTTATAGGTTTTAACCTAGATTATTGAGCATTTTGTTAAATGGTTTGATTTTGGGATCTAGGGTTTCAAAAGGTAGGGGGTTTTGTCATTTTGATTCTTAAATATGTATTTTTGGGTTTCAAAATGGTGTCATTGTTGTTGGTTGTTGAAATATAGACCATTGGGTCAATATTAGGAAAAGGGGTAGAAAACCCTAATTTGTTGTATAAATTAATTGGCATAATTAATTTGAAATTGAGTTGGAAATAATGAAATTGGCTCATTATATTGTGAAATAGTGGAGCTGGATTTATTAATTACTCACTTTTGAAAACATTGATATTTTATCTGTTGGAGCTTTTATTATCTGTTTAGAAATAATTGCTTGAGCTACCGGCGGATGGTAGTTTTGATTGTTGTAGACAATGCATGATGATTACGCAAACTAAAACTAATCAATTGGATGTGTCATAGAGTATGACGGTTGATAGAATACATTAATGTTATGTATTGATTGATTACGTATATAACCTATGTTAATATATGTGGTGTTGGGTGGAGGGACATAGGGGTTGTACTCCATGGTTTAGGGGAAGATAAGGGATGGACCTCTAAACCGGATGTTGTTTGGGAGGAGATAGGGGATGGACTCCGCTGATATAGTTCATATGCTTGTCGATTAATGTGTTGATCTGACTCATATGCTTATCTGTTGAAGTGTGGATCTGACTGTATGCTTGTCTATTGAGATGTTGATATAGCTAGTATGCTTATCTAATGTAAAATGAAATGTTTAATATGAGTCGCTATCTCATGTTAGTTGTTGGCGTTACGAGTCGTTGTTGTAAATTGTGAACATGGTAGAAATGGAAAATGAAAGGAAACATGGACATAGTGGTCATGTAATGGAAGTGGATTATGAATTGATTTATGGGAATTAAACATTTATCAATTGCTAATGTCTTAATTATTGCTCATCTTGTGTTTAGCATATCTCTCTTGGCGTTGGCTCATCCTATATGGGACATTATTTTTTGGTGCAGTAGCATGCCACCTCCAAGGACATAGCTTGGATGGATATGGGAGTTAAAGACTCTTTTTGATTATTTTGTTTGTATTACATGTTTATCAAGCCAAGGGCTTATTTCGTATAGAGTTAGTACTCTTGTCACGTCCCCAACCTGCCCCTAGAAGGTCGGCGCCGAGATGGCCAGTAACCCGAGGTCACCAAAGGCCTCTTACAAGAATTCACGCACAACTCAGAGTAAATATGTGGGGCTTACAAATCGGAAGCAATAAATTAACATACAAGCGGTCCATAAAAGCGATTGCTTAAGTCGAATGAAATGACATACATCTTTGATGGCTTTAATATATGAGAATAGAGTACATGAATTCCATCTTGACAAAAAGCCTTCTCGGCCTTCAAATCCAAAAATTCCAATGAAATAACCAAGAAGCATGATCTTCAAGATGCTGCAAAACACGAATGCAAACCATGTCGGCAAAATCATCGGCAAACAAGTCTAGGCGTCTCATACTGCTCATCACCTACATATATATATAGAGAGGGTGAGCTTGGATACTCGATGAATGGCATAAACAATAAAGGGTTTACATGAATGATATCAGAGGTCTTTAACAAAACTATACATAGTACAAATCAAGTTTGTCTTTCAAATCTTTCAAAGCTTCAAGGGATGTTCATTAACATCAATATAATCTGATGATGACATTACGGACAAGCAAACCCGCAGTAAAACCGTCAGTGGCAAGGCAAGACAAGACAAGAGAGATCTCTAAACAAGGATGTCGTTGCATTATAGTCCCCGACACTAAGGACTTGTGCCACAAATGCTTAAAGTCCCCTGGCACGTACGGACTTCCAAACTTGTGCTACAAATGCTCATAGTCCCCTAACGCGTGCAATTTGGTGCCACAAATGCTTAAAGTCCCACAGCGCGTCTGGACTTCGAATGGTCATCAAAACAAGACATAACATTTGATACTCAAGGTAGGATTAATCATTCATGCTTACAAACACTTTTCAAAACAAGGCAAAACAATACTTTTATCAAGTCAAAGCAACATAGCTTTATTAAGAATGCCACTCACATAGTTCTTGAGCGTCGGGGTCAAAACAAGTCCAAGTCCTACAAATACATGGCAAGTTCATGAATACACTTACAAACAAGTTTCACATGCATGCAAATGATCTCGGCATGCCCCAAGACTAAGTCAAATCAAAGCAAAACCGTTTCTTATTTGGAGAAAACATCTTTGGGCAACTAACTGGTCTTGGCGAGGTTCCACACCTCCTTGAGGTGAGGTTAGAGCCACATTCAAGGACAAATGAAGTCGGAAAACACAGGTTTCCCTCTGCTCCAGAACATCAAGAAGATGATCATATAGAGCATGAAGGAATGAAAGTAAAGATCATAACTTATCATTTATAAAATCGGAGATCTCATGCAATGAGTTTGAAAACATGGACACAGGCGCCCATACTAGAATATCTTGGTGAAACAAACACAAATGCATGGATTTCAATGCAAGCTTTCGGATCAATCAAGGCTTTTCTTCAAGAACACATGAAGGTCACATTTTCTTTCCAAAACCAACTTTAAATCAACACATGATATGCAAGGCGACTTCAATCATGCAATGCGACTAGATGATCATCAAGAACAACAAAAGGAGATTGAGATTCTAACCTCGGATCACGAATCTACGGGTCCAACACCAAGGATCGAGCTTGCTAATCACTTTCTCACTCTAGAACTCCTCCTAGAGCTTCTCTCTCCTCAAGAACAAGACTTATAACAAAATGAGACATTTCTAGATTTGCTTGGTGATATAACATTCGGCTCGGACCGTCGGCAGTTGGTTGGTTCAACTTAAAAAATGATTGATTGAAAAGACAAGTCTCGACAAAGGCGTGTTCAACAAGCTTGGTGGCAAGGAACTCGGCGGGCAATGACATCGGCCAACAACAAGACTTGACAGAAATAACATCGGCTAAAGACAAACTTGACAGCGGTAACAAAGACATCGGCTAGGAGGACAACACTTGACTAAGGTATGCCACACCTCGGCGGTGTGCCACATCTCGGCCTAGGTCATACCTTCCCGAGGTCAAGGTCACTAAGGGTAGAACATCTCGGCTAAGTAGTGACATCTCGGCTAACATCTTTGAGGTGAGAAGGAAGGCAGGACAAGCGATTCTAAGTACAAGGATTCAAAGGTGATCTAGGCTCATGACAACCTCGGCACATACACACACACACACACACCAAAGGAACATAACACTTAAGTATCACTTATGCAGGACAAGTCAAGGATGCAAAGCAAGTCAAGATTAAAATTGCAAGCTCAACAAAACAAGATCATATATAATGCATATGAGTATGGTCGAAGCAGTGTGAGGTTATTACACCCTTCCCCCTTAAAGAAGTTTGGTCCCCAAACTTGAGTTACCTTATCCTAAACGATTGGATGTCGGATCCTCATTTCTTCTTCCATCGCCCATGTGGCATCCTTGCCTTGATGTTCCTTGCATTCATCCTTCACCATCTGTATTGCCCTATTTCTCAATTGTCTTACTTGCCTAACAATAATACGCATTGGTCTC
The DNA here is from genome assembly GCA_025200525.1 of Camellia lanceoleosa. Classification (NCBI taxonomy): domain Eukaryota; kingdom Viridiplantae; phylum Streptophyta; class Magnoliopsida; order Ericales; family Theaceae; genus Camellia; species Camellia lanceoleosa. The sequence continues at coordinate 75,875 of JANUSC010000297.1, forward strand.
TCCTCATAGCTCAATTCTTCAGCAACCACAATCCCAAAATGATCAACCACATGCAGGGATCTCGAATATACTTCCTCAACATTGAAATATGGAATACATTGTGAACTTGACTCGATTAGATTGGTAGAGCAAGTCTGTAGCGATGGTGTTAATCTTCTCAAGAATTTCAAATGGCCGATGTAACGAGGTGCTAATTTGCCCTTCTTCCCAAATCTAAAAACTCCTTTCGTTGGTGAAATCTTGAGAATACATGGTCTCCAACTTCAAATTCAATTCTCTTCTTCTTTGGTCGGCATAGCTCTTACACCGACTTTGCGGTCGATCCTCGTCGAATAAGCTTAATCTTCTCGGTTGTTACTTGAATCGGTTCGGGGCGATCAAAACTTTATCTCCTACTTGGTCCAACATATCGGCGATGCACTTCCTTCCATACAAAGCTTCGTATGGTGCCATGCCAATCTTGGCTTGATAAGCTGTTGTTGTGGCGAACTCTACTAATGGTAAGTGTGTTTCCCAACTTCCTTTGAAATCCAATACACATAACTTTGAGCATATCTTCAAGTGTCGATTTGTCCTTTACATACCCCATCGGTTTGGGGTGAAATCTTTGTGCTAAACCTCAACTCGGTTCCCAAAGCCCTCTGTAAACTTTGCCAAAACACGCAAACAAACTTCGGATCTCGATGCGAAACAATTGACATCGGCACTCCATGAAGTCTCACAATCTCATTCATATCTGATCTGACTAGTCGATTAAATTAGATGAATGTAGTCTCGAGCAAGAAATGTCTTGACTTAGTTAATCATCGATTATGACCCAAATCGAGTCCATCCCTTTCTGTGTCTCCGGCAAACCAATCACAAAGTCCATGGAGATATGTTCCCATTTCCATTCGCGAATCGACAAAGGTTGAAGGAGTCCTGCTGGTGTCTGATGTTCTGCCTTCACTTGTTGACATTGCAAGCAACGAGATACAAACTCGCTATCTCTCTCTTCATGTTCGGCCACCAAAAGGTTTGCTTCATATCTTGATTCTTCTTAGTGTTCCCTGGATGAACAGCAATTCTAGAACTATGAGATTCCTGCAAAATCCTTCTTTTCAACTCTGGAACGTCGGCCACACACAATCTTCCTTCAAACTTGAGCACTCCATCTTCAAAGGTGTAACTTTGATCTCTTAGGTATCAATCTCCTCGGCAACCTTCGAGGAATTCATCATTCATCTGTCTTGACTTTACTTCATCAATAATGGTGGCTCTCTGAGATTATGGCTAAGCATGCTAAACTTCCCATTGATCTTCGCTTAATGCATAAACTCTTGAGTTGGCTTTGCACGGGTGATATTGAATTTGCATGTCGTAGTCCTTCAATAATTCCGACCATCTTCTCTGCCTCAAATTTAGTTCCTCTGAGTAAATAAATACTTCAAACTCTTGTGATCCGTGAAAACACGGCAAGAAGCTCCATACAAGTAATGTCACCAAATCTTCAAGGCAAATACCACACTGCTAATTCTAAGTCATGGGTAGGGTAGTTCTTCTCATGAAGTTTCAAGCGGCGAGATGCATATGCTATGACCTTACCCCTTTGCATTAATACACAACCCAAACCCTTATGTGAAGCATCCTTTGTAAATCTGAAATTCCTCATTACTTGATGGAAGTACAAGCTGGAGGCTGTAACTAACCTCGTCTTCAATTCTGAAATCTTGACTCTCTATCTTTGGTCCATTAATGCCACTCCTTACGAGTTAAGCGTGTCAAAAACCTTTGCAATCCTTGAGAAGTCTTTCACAAACTTTACGTAGTAACACCAAACCTAGGAAACTACGAACCTCGGACACGTTGGTTGGCGTCGGCCAATTTACCACGGCTTCAATCTTCTTTGGGATCAACTGAGATACCTTCTTCATTAATCACATGCCCTAGGAATGAAATCTTTGGAAAGCCAAAACTCACATTTACTCAACTTAGCATACAACTTCTGTCCCTCAAAATCAGAAGGCAAGTCTCAAGTGGTTTTCATGTTGACTTTACTCTTGGAATAGATTAGGATATCATCAATGAAGACAACTACAAACTCATCTAAATGCGGTTTGAAGACTCTGTTCATTAAGTCCATAAATCTGAGGGGCATTGGTTACACCAAAAGGCATCACTAAAAACTCGTAGTGGCCATATCTGGTTCGAAATGCTGGTCTTCTCAACATCCTCGGCTTTAACCTTAAGGCGATGGTAACCCGACCTAAGGTCAATCTTGGAAAAAGACTCGTGCTCCTTGAAGTTGATCTAGCAAATCATCAATCCTAGGCAATGGGTACTTATTCTTAATGGTTACTTTATTAAGTTCTCTGTAGTCAATGCAAAAGGCGAAGTGTACCATCCTTTTTCTTAACAAACAAGACCGGTGCTCCCCATGGTGATGTGCTGGCCCTAACAAAACCCTTATCCAACAATTCTGTAGCTGTACCTTCAATTCCTTAAGTTAATTTGGGGCCATTCTATAAGGTGTTTTGGAGATCTTTGGGTTCGACATGATGTCCACATAAACTCTATTTCTCTATCGACTAAGTGGCGAGCAATTCATCCGAAAGACATCGGAGAATTCACTAACAAGCTGGGATATCGGCTAACTTAGCATTTCCATTACGATCACTCAAGATACTACACAAGTAGCCATGGCATCCTTTCAAGATTAGCTTATAGGCTTTAATGGATGAAATCAAGTAAGGTGGGACACTACACCTCTACTGGAAAATGACCTCGGCTTGGCAGGGGTTTCAAAGTAGCGCTCTTAGAAACACAATCAATAGATGCATGATTCATCACTAACCAATCCATTCCTAATATAACATCAAAGTGGGTCATGCTTAATGGCATCAAATCAACTAACAACTCTACACCCTTAATCCCAATAACACACTCTCTATAAATAGATGCAACAATCATAGTTCTCCCGGATGGAGCGAATCATATAACACATAACCAAGGGGTTCTGTGGTCTATTCAACTTCTCGACAAACTTAGCGAGATATGAATGAATCGTAGATCCGAATCAATTAACACATAAGCATCTTGAGAGCAGATTGAGTATACGACACTCTTTGTTTGACGGCAGGTGTCTCCGGCACTAGAGCCGAAAACTCGCCTGCCTCATTTGTGTCCTGCCGACATTGCTTCCTGTCGAGGCAGGGTGCTCCCACTTTTCCTACCATCATCAATCCTTGACTTTGGGCAATCTTTCACCACGATGACCCATCTCTCCACATTCAAAACAAGCGCTGGCGTAGCAGCAAACCCACGAATCGGCCTCCCACAACTTGCACACATCGGCAGTACTACCTTCACGATTCGAGTTCTTTGGAGCTTCCCGTTCGCTTTCTTCTTAGCATTAAGCGAGCTCGACGGTTGTCATAGTTCTCTCTTTCTCTGGTTCTCTCTGCGTTCGATATCGGCTCAAGTTGGTTTACCCAAGGATAGCCTTGTCCAAGACTCCAGTAGTAAGTTGGCATGTTGAGCATGTTAACTCTATCTATGTCGGTCCACGCATCCACTTTCAAACTTCCTAGCTTTCCTATACTCATCACTTGACCATATGAGGTGCATACCTCGCCAATTGATGAAGGCACGATCGATACGCCCTTTATCTGCTTCCTTGTGTGAGGTGCGAAACTCTGTGATCTTGCGATCTCGGACACTAAGGGAAAATGCTTATTATAAAATAGTTCCAAAAATTTGGCCCAAGTTAAATCGGGGTTTCCTTCTCGTGTCATCATCCACCATCTTGGGCATCATCATCTAATGTAAATCGGCCAATGCCACCTTTTGAGCATCTGTCTTTGGGAAAGATTTCAAACAACTTCTCCATTCCTAGAACCCACGCCCGGCTTTCATTGGTTCTATGCCCCTTGGAACCTCGGCGGGTTCATCTTCTTGAATTCTTAATCAAAGTCATGGTTCCATCTCCATACAAAATTTGCATTTGTGAGGGTACTTGAGTCTTGGAGGAGGTGGAGGTGGGCTATATCGGCCATTAAATGCATTCGGCTGGGTAGTTGTCAGAAAGCACTAACATTACATTTGTCTCACTTGTCTTAACTCTCGAGTTAACCCTTCCACTAGTCTTTCTAATCGGTCCGGTCATCCTCTCGATCGATCTCTACCAACCGGTGGTCTTCCTCTCCTCATAGTGCTATGAGTATCACGAAATGTGACTTTAAAAGCAGAATGTAGAACAAGTATGCATGCTAGCAACAAGTAATCATCTTTGGGATGATGCACACATTTGTCAAGTAGCAAGTAAAATGATGCTACCCTTTCATCTTTCTAATGTAAATCCTATGCTCTTTAGGACTCTAGTGTGTGAATAGCGTACTATAAAGTACTTGTGCTTTGATGCCAATCTGTTACGACCCCAACTTTGCCCCTAGAAGGTCGGTGGCAAGAGATAGTGATAACCGAGGTCACCAAAGGCCTCTTACAAGAATTCACGCACAACTCGGAGTAAATATGTGGGGCTTACAAATGCGGAAGCAATAAATTAACATACAAGCGATCCATAAGCGATTACTTAAGTCGAATGAAATGACATACATCTTTGATGGCTTTAATATACAGAATAGAGTACATGAATTACATCTTGACAAAAAGGCTTCTCCTTCAAATACAAAAATTTCAATGAAATAACCAGAAGCATGATCTTCAAGATCTCCAAAACACGAATGCAAAACATGTCGGCAAAAACATCGGCAAACAAGTCTAGGCGTCTCGCCACCGCTCATCACCTACATATATATATAGAGAGAGGTGAGCTTGGATACTCGATGAATGGCATAAACAATAAAGGGTTTACATGAATGATATCCCAGGTCTTTAACAAAACTATACATAGTACAAATCAAGTTTGTCTTTCAAATCTTTCAAAGCTTCAAGGGATGTTCATTAACATCAATATAATACGAGTGATGACATTCTCGATAAGCAAACCCACGCAAAAACCGTCGGTGGCAAGGCAAGACAAGACAAGAGAGATCTCTAAACAAGGATGTCGTTGCATTATAGTCCCCGACACTAAGGACTTGTGCCACAAATGCTTAAAGTCCCCTGGCACGTACGAACTTCCAAACTTGTGCTACAAATGCTTATAGTCCCCTAGCACGTACGGACTGGTGCCACAAATGCTTAAAGTCCCCTGGCACGTACGGACTTCCAGAATGGTCATCAAAACAAGACATAACATTTGATACTCAAGGTAGGATTAATCATTCATGCTTACAAACACTTTTCAAAACAAGGCAAAAACAATACTTTTATCAAGTCAAAGCAACATAGCTTTATTAAGAATGCCACTCACATAGTTCTTGAGCGTCGGGGTCAAAACAAGTCCAAGTCCTACAAATACATGGCAAGTTCATCAATACACTTACAAACAAGTTTCACATGCATGCAAATGATCTCGGCATGCCCCAAGACTAAGTCAAATCAAAGCAAACACCTGCTTATTTCGAAAACATCTTTGGGCAACTAAACTGTGTCTTGGTCGAGGTTCCACACCTCCTTGCCGAGGTGAGGTTCCGAGGCCACATTCAAGGACAAATGAAGCTCTGAAAACCTGGGTTTCCGCTAAGAACATCAAGAACATGATCATGAAGAACATGAAGGAATGAATGCAAGGATCATAACTTATCATTTATAAAATCAGAGATCTCATGCAATGAGTTTGAAAACATGGACTCGACGCCCATACTAGAATATCTTGGTGAAACAAACACAAATGCATGGATTTCAATGCAAGCTTTCAGATCAATCAAGGCTTTTCTTCAAGAACACATGAAGGTCACATTTTCTTTCCAAAACCAACTTTAAATCAACACATGATATGCAAGATGCTTCAATCATGCAATGCATAGATGATCATCAAGAACAACAAAAGGAGATTGAGATTCTAACCTCGGATCACGAATCTAACGGGTCCAACACCAAGGATCGAGCTTGCTAATCACTTTCTCACTCTAGAACTCCTCCTAGAGCTTCTCTCCTCAAGAACAAGACTTATAACAAAATGAGACATTTCTAGATTTGCTTACCGATATAACATTCACTCGGACACGTGGCGTAGCTTGGTTGGTTCAACTTAAAAAAATGATTGATTGAAAAGACAAGTCTCCGACAAGGCGCTGTTCAACAAGCTTTGGTGGCAAGGAACTCCCTACAAGTAGGCCCGATGACATCGCCAACAACAAGACTTGAAGAGGGTCAACAACATCATAAAGACAAACTTCTATGAGGGTAACAAAGACATCTGGCTAGAGGACAACACTTGACTAAGCCGTACACACCTCGGCCAGGGTGTGCCACATCTCGGCTAGGTCATACCTTCCTGTGGTCAAAGGTCACTAAGGAGAACATCTCGGCTAAGTAGTGACATCCTGGCCAACATGTCTTGGTGAGAAGGAAGGCTGCATGTTTATTCTAAGTACAAGGATTCAAAGGTGATCTAGGCTCATGACAACCTCGATACACACACACACACACACCAAAGGAACATAACACTTAAGTATCACTTATGCGGGACAAGTCAAGGATGCAAAGCAAGTCAAGATTAAAATTGCAAGCTCAACAAAACAAGATCATATATAATGCATATGGTATGGTGTCAAGGAAGCGATTAACAAGGAAGTTATTACAACTCTTTTCTTGTGTAACCAAGTGTTGACTTGGAAAGAAATTTGTAAGCCCATGGGGCATTTGCTTTGTTTGTTAACATGTAATACTACTGATAAAAACTACTCGATGATTAGAAATGGTTGATTTCTTTTATATCACCCATGCTCCAGCGGCCGGTTTTACGACATTTTGAGGCCATATAACAAGCGATTGACTGACGGTTTTCCTCCGGCGGTCCTCCGCAGTATCGAAAGTAAATAATTTGGAAGTAGGTTTTATTTGTTTTGGTGTTGTTTGGCAAGTTGACAGGAAGTACAATCGAAAGTATCCGGAGTTACATGACCCAATTGTCCACTAGAAATCAAGGACTTTAAGCGATTAATAGAAATATGTCCTAAGTGACAATGCCAAAGATAAAAGGAGATATCGAGGAAGCAGACGGAGTCGCGATCCGAGGAGAGTCAGAACATGAAGGTGAATGAGTTTCATAGAGACGCCCGTGCTACGGCCGATCTCAATAGTTCCGCCTGCCTGAGGGTCCTGCACCAAACAATGAGTAGTAGAAAAGATGACAGTTAGACCAAGTTCACATAATTGACCACTAGAAATAAGGTTTAAAGTGAGAGCAGGGATGTGATAAACTTGAGGTAAAGATAAAGACGATGTGGAAACAGTACCAACATGACGGATAGACATGAGAGAACCATCAACAGTTTGAATTGAGGGAATATGAGGAGATGAAGAGATGAAAGAAAATATAGTAGAACTAGAGGTCATATGATTACAACAGGCAGAGTCAAAATACCAAGAAGAGTTACTTGGAATCACAGACAAAGCAGTAGGAGGAGGTGTACCAGAAGGGGAGAGAAGGTGTTTGAACATGGCCTCTACATCTGTTGGAGAAAAGAGAGGGGTAGACGGCAGTGACTCTAAAAACCCTTAAAGGCAAGAAGAAGAAGCAGTATGATGAGATTGATTCCTGAATGAGACCGAGTCCGGAACGATGAAAGCTCCTCTCGAAGAACCACCTCGAGAAGAGTGGTTATTGGAGGATGAGAGGGATTGTGAAACAATCCCGCGTGATGACCGTGACTAAGTTTGTTGCAGTGTCGCCAGTTCTAACGGGCAATTGACTAGAGATGTTGAAGGAAGGCCCCGATTCGACAATAGAGACAAGCAAAGGTCATTGGTAAAGGATGGCTTCAGACGGAGGAGTGGCAAGAACAGAGTCCACATGATGAGTTTGAGAGTACCAAGGCGAAGTCTCCTCCGAGGCGGCTTCTAAATAGCTTGTTCAAGAGTAGACAAGGATGGCGATGAAGCAGAGAGGCACCTGACAGCTCAAAAGAAGAAGTGAGAGCTATGAAAAGTGCACCAACCGCTATTACATGAGCAGACAGTGAATAAAAACAAAGATCTTCGGTGAGGCTGCTTGCTCGAAGAGCAAGTCGATCCCAAACAGAGTACATTTGAGATGTAAAGTCATTAATGGACCGATTGATTCTTGGTGTATGCGTGAAGTTGGCTCAAGTTGATATTGATGGGCTAGACCCAGAGTCCGGCATCGCTCTTTCAAAAAATCCCGCATGTCTTTTGCAGGAGCAAAGGATGAGTCAAGTCGAAAGTGACCAAACCAAGACCGATAGAGGTAAGAGAAGTATTGCGAAACTGTAATGATTTGGTAATTCTTGCCGTCCCATTCCTTAAGTCTGTCTTCATATGTAGCAAGAGTTTCAAAGCAGTTGTCTTTAACGTTGGGTCACATCCTCGGTGATACTCGCCGCAGCTTTTTCCTTTGAGGAAAGAAGACATGGTCAGGGCCCATAAGACATGGTTGGAACCATTCAAAATAACGAAAATGGGATGGGAGGCATCATGTCCATCCATAATAATAGGTGAATAGGGCGAAATAAATAGGAGTAGACCTGTAGGAGCAAAATTAGGTAAAACAGAGTGTACCAGTGAGTCCGGAAGATCGAAAATAGCTAGGAAAGGTGTGCTGTGTAGAGATGATGTCAGCAGAGGTGTCAGCGACGCACGTTAGCAGAGTGCAGGGAGGAGCACGTAAGCAGGAAGGCGGCGGCGCATGGTAGCGGACGCAATATGGCGCGACGTAGCGGCTTAGCGCAGCGGTGCACACTAGTGAAGCGGCACACGAGAGGCGCATAGTAGCAGGCGCAAGACGGAAGTGGCGGTGATGTCACCACGAAGTGTGTGGCGCCAGGCACGCGGGCGGATGTGCGCAATAGTTGGCGGTGCGCACATGTGAGAGTGGTGGCGGACTTGGTGACGCCGAGGACAAAGATGGCGCATGGGCACGTGAGAAGGTTTCGAGGACAAGCTTGGTGTCATGGAATCGTGAGGAATTCCGAGCGATTTGGTGTAGTGCCACTGTGTTCGGGACTAAATACCAAAATCGAAAATTGCCAGAAATGTAACACTGGGCTCTGATACCATGAAAGATTTATAGAGAGAGAAAAGAGAGAGACTGAATGAATGTATGTTGTATTCAATACACAGAGTTGGTTACAAGAGTGCTGCTTATTTATAACAGAAGCACCGAAAGAAGAAAACATCATGAATGAAGGTGTGTGAGTGGTGTCTGTGACTTTTGTCACTTTACAGCATACAACAGCATACAATGTGTGTATAATATATATATTAACCTAAAGTGTGAGTATTATTATATATTACATCATGTGTGAGTATAGTATATATTATTATTAAACTAAAGCGTGAGTATTATTATATATTACATCATGTGTGAGTATAGTATATATTATTATTATATATTAACATTAAGTATGTTAACATTCTATTGCAAGAACTATTTTAAATTTGATTGTTTAAAATGTTATGGCTCTACTGTTTCTAGATGAACATAGAATTCATAACATTAGCTTTATTGTTTCCTATGGTAACCTGATCGAATTTATCTTCTTTGGTTTCTTGACAAGAAATCAATTTTAGGTTTGGTTTAAAAAATAATCTTAATTTTGAGATTTGATAATCTTCTGTTGTTAGAACTTGTATATGTTATTTTTTTTGTGGTGGCTTGTGTGTTATGTGCCCTCCATAGTGTTGTCTTAAAATTGTGATCCATGTATGCTTTGAGTTGTTAGCTGATTTTCTTTCTTTTAGTGATTCAAAGATGAAAATTTCTAGAGTTATCCATATAGTCTATTGTTTTTGGAAAGTTAGGTCAACATATTAAATTAAAATTAATTTTTTTTTAAATTTTTTATATATGTTTAAATGATCTGTGAACTACGAAGTTGGGAAAATAAAATATATATATATATATATATAAATATTATTCAATGTGGTTTTTATCTGTTATGGTAACAATTAATTTGATTCTTTATTATATAACCGTTGTGCATTACTATTGGAGAAAAACAATCATTCATATTAATTACCATCACAATTAAACTAGAATTAACTTGATAATTCAGTTGCAGATTATTTTAAAAGTAGGATAGAGCCTTCTTGAGTTTTTGGCCTCTCCTCTGTAATTAGATGTTAATTCTTGCCTTCAAATTTATTTATCTGTGTAATTATTTCATAGCAGTTTCTGTTTCACAATGACTATTAGTTATATCATTTAGGCTAAGTTTGGGATAATCCAAATAATCCAAAAAGTCAAAAAGTTACTCAAAAAGTTAAAAAGTTAACACTATTCACCAAAAACAACAACTAATCTTAAATTATTAACCACATTCTTATTTCTCTACTACACTTTTTCTTTTTAATTATACATTTTTTTTTAAAAACAAAAAGTTAAACTTAACCCAAACATCCCAGACATTTGAACCTTAATCCAAAGTCCAAAAAAACAAAAAGCCGCACTTATTTAGTCTTCCTTATATATATTGGCCCTGCTTGGTAGAGTCATGAAAGTGATTATAGCTTATAACTTAACAGTTTATAGTTTATAACTGTGAACATAAGTTGATTTTTGACTTATAAATTAAGTTTCTCCTCCCCCACTCAAAAAATAAGTTGATTTTTGACTTACAAAAAGCTATAAACTGTATTGTTAAGCTGAACCAAACACATTAAAATAACTTAAATTAAACAAAAAACTGAAATAAGCTTGAAATAATCCCTACCAAATGGGGCTATTATAAGACTTGAATCATAAATTGATTCGTCTCATGTTTATTTCTTACGAAGACTTCGTATATATTTTATATTAAATGATAATGTTCATGTTTTGAGAACCTGAGGCCTCGTTTGACAAGTTGTTAAAATAGTTAAAAAGTCAAAAAATCATTGAAAAAATTAAAAAAGTCAACAACTTATACTAAAAAGTCAAAGATTTTCTTTTTTTTTTTTTTTTACCTTTTACACATCTTTTCGTAAAAAGCCAAAAAGTATCCCAAACATACTAGTTTTTTTTTAGTTTATATTTTAGCCAAAAAGTTACTAAAATAATTTATTCCCAAACAAGGCCTAAAGATTTTAAATAATTACAATTTTAATGCTTACAATAGAATTATGTTTAATTTGCTACACAATTATCTTTAATTCGTTATTATGTGTAATGGATGATATCATTGGCAATTGGTATTATGGCCAGAGTTATATTAGGATATTAATGGTTTTAAAAGCATAGAGATCAATGAGAAGAAGTTGCTGTTAAATATTATATTCAAATTTGTTAGGTTTTCATTTTTGGTAATCTCGTTTGATAAAATTTCTTTTAATTATAATTTTATTCTTTCTTTTATTTCAAAGGAGGCTCGAAGTTTTAGATGTGAATCCAACCCTAATTGTATCTTGTAGAGAAGTTTGTGATGTCTATTCTTTCATATTTGCCACTTCACGATTATGTCTGGGATCGAGCCGTCGTTAGCTCATCATGTCCAGGGGTAGCGCCCTTGGCGGGTCCGGCAGCCAGGGGGGTCGAGGGTAGTGCCCTCAAGTCGGCAAGATTACACCACAGCTTGTTTGGTTGCTTAAGCCAAGGAGTGTGCGCCGAGTGAAGAATCCGGTCCCGGTTTTCACCGATTGTAAAAATATTGAGAAGTTAGATATCTCGCCGAGCGACACTTTGGTGGCTCGAGCGAAGACACTTGGAAAAATATGCGGTTTTAGTCTCCTAACTTGAGCGAGAGATCCTTCGCTCGAGCGACCTTCGTGACCTGATTTTCTATAAATATGTGTTTCAGTCAGATTTTAGGGTACGACTTCTGATCTTTTTCTTGGATATTAGGATTTATATCCGAATTTCTTTGCTAGTTTTTTTTATGTTTGTTTGAGTTTAAATCTGGTTTGAAAAGTATACATCAAAGGATTGTTTATTTCGTTCAATACAGAAGAGAGTGTTATTCTTTGGTGGATTCTGTGGATTTCGGGCCTGAAGCTTTGGTGGATTCCGGAGTGGCTCATCATCGTGATTCAACATCGGGGTTGTGGATTCAACGCTGGGCAAGACAATTCCGAGGTGAAGACGGGCTAGAAGAGGCATATAGGGTCATTGATTACATGGAATTCGCTAGGCAATTGAGAGCACACTTGTGTAATTCTTTTATGTCTTCTTAGTGGATTGTTTTCTGGCTTTTGTCCATGGTTTTTTTATCACAATTGGAGGCGCACCAATTGTGGTTTTTCACGTTAAATCATTGTGTTAATTTATTTTTGATTGTTTGATTGGGATTGCTATTTACTCGTTAAAATTGATACGTCATCATAAATCAATATCTAGATTTTTCAAAATTCATAATTGGTGCATTTCTTATTTGTTATAGACACTTGGGGCTTGTTTGGTTTGTATCTCAAGATACAATTTTTGAGAATTTTTTTAAAGATTTTGTTTGGTTCAAGTTTTTTGAAATTTTTTTTCCAAAATCACTTTCTTTCTCCTATACATTAAGCAATCATTTTTTCTCTCTCCTTTCTCTTCTTTTCAATCATTTTTTCTGTCACACACATCTACTCAACTACAACAAAATATCAAATCATCCCAAACTCCCAAACTTCAAAACTATTTTCAAAATATACAATCAAACAAACTAAAAAAATTTCTAAACTCTCCCCTAATTTTTTTTTTTTGAAAATTTATCTCAAAACACAAACCAAACACCTTTCTCTTAGGTTAATATAACAATGGTTTCCTATGTGAATGTGACAATCTGTTCCGAGAGAGACTGCTTGAGCGATGTTTTTACTGCTCAAGTAGTGATGAGAGATTCTTAGTATTTTGTTTGCAGACTGGGTAAAGGAGACGACCACTTGAGCGGTTAATTTATCGTTCAAGCATAAAAGTGAGGCAAAGATTTTGAATTGTAAGTTGAAATATCGAGAATTTAAGTTCACGCCAAGCGTAAAAAGATCGCCGAGCGGTTTGTACGATATCGCTAATTTAAAAAGTTACTTTTGGATCATATCTTTACCTTTTGTTTTCCTTTTCCTCTCCTAAACTTCGAAAAGCTAGATTTCTCTCTAGATATCTCACTTTTCACTAAGATTCAAACCCAAACCCAAACCTCGTGCAAAAATGAAGCTTACGTGGAGATTGCGATTCTCATCGATTGGATTTCCATTTTGAGAAGAGTCATTCTTAAATCTTGCCTTTTAGATCTCATTCTTGAGGTAGGGTTAACTTTAACTTATGCCTCATTTGTTAATTATACATTTTAGCCAAAAAGCCAAAAAGTCACTATAAATTGTCACATCATTCTCTCTACCTTTTTGCATATCTTTTCAGAATATTTAAAATATTACTAAAATAGTCTATTCCTAAATGAGGCCTTAGTATCTCTTTGTTTTGAGATGATTATGTGGTATTATCTTCACTATGGTGTTTTATGAGATGTTTTTATTCATAAAATGAGTTTTATGTTTACAAAGGGGATTCTACTCAAATTTTCTATAGATTTCAACTAACTCCATATAGATTATAGATGTTGGTGATGAGAATTGACTTCAAAGTAAAGAGGGAAAAAAACCCCAATTTTTTTAGAACCCTAGCTTTGAATTTGATGGAAAATGATGATTTGGTTAAATTGATTCTTGAACCTTGCAATTGGATATATGTTAGATATGAATAAGTAGAGATATGATATTTTAGATTATTTTGATAAAGTGTATTGAGAATTGCCATTATATACATCATGTGCATTACCAATTTATCTCATGAACTGTATAATTCTTTGGATATTTGGAAATGCTAGAAAGGGATAAATAGCGTACGAGTCCAGATAGTTGAGTCAGGCTATGAAAATGGTTATGTATTGTATTGGTACCCGCACAGGGAGTCTAGGTGCCCAAATGTCCTGTGTTGAGCTTATAGCTGGACGAATGTAGGAAAAAGTTTTTAGGTGTTCACTAATCCTGCCGTATTACTAGCCGGTGTATGTGAGGATATTTTATGTTATGAATCTATATATATATATATTGTTGGGACTCCTATAAGGGATTTCATGACGTCTTTACCACCCCAATATGAGGGAACTATTTAAGTTGAGCGAGGATGCATTTGTTTCTTTTTCATTTAAAAACATAGCTTGTAAATTAGTTTTGGTTATGGTAGTGCCATATGGATTTCAAGTAATTAGATACATTGATAAATGTATCTCTACTAGACATATAGTTCATCCCTATTTAACATTTTTTAGGTCTTGGTGATGTGTCTCCTCCTCAATGATCGAGAGGTGGATTTTTGTAAATGGAGCACGAAGGATGATGATGTGATATTGTGCAAGCTTTGAGCTTATCTGTTTTGGGACCGAATGTCCATTTTGTTGTACCAAGACCTTGTCTTGTTAATTGTAAGCCCTCAGGTTATTTTGATTGAAATCTCTAGCTGATTGAACTATTATGATATTGTTGTATCTATAATTTGAATTTGAAATTGTAGCCTTTTGATTATAGTTCGATGAGAGAGATGGCTTTTGTGCTAAAGTTATCAGCAGATTTTACAAAAATACCAACCGAGACATTTTATTAATTCAAGATTAGTGAAGTTAAATATAAATTGGTAATTATTATTGTTATTTTGAAATATTTTGGGACCTTACAATTAAGGAGAACAATAAACTAATTTTTAATTATTTTACAAATTTAGTTCAGTTTTATGTTTAAATATTGGGTAAATTACAAACATACCCTCTGAGATTTGCCTGCCCCCTGTGGTTTGGAAAATTACAAATATTTCCTTGTTAGAATTTTTTATTTAACAGAATTAATTAAAAAAGCGAAATTTCTAACCTGCTCACTTATACAATAATAAAATGGGAGTTTTTTGATAAATCCTATTTTTAAGAGTTTTATTCCATCCAACTCATATTCTTTTTGACTATTCTCATAGATCCTATTTGAGGTAAGAAGACCAAAACACCCTCAATCTCTCATTCCCCCCATTAATGTTGATATTTAATGTTGATTGTTATTATGTTTTGGTATTTTCCATACATCAGGATGTTGACTATCATTATTGTGTGAGTAATTTTCTGATCACACTGCCAACTTAGTGATCACCGTGAGAACCAAGTAATAGATGACACCTCGCTAACTCCGCAATGTAAAGAGAAGATTCCTGGTGGTTCTTCCACCCGAGGCACCGACGATCAAGTCAAGATATCTCTCAAAGATAATCTAGTACTAAATTCACCGCTTCAAAGCATAAATTATGCATCTTAGACCCATGGGGTGCCTATCTTTTATAGTTTACTCAATCCTAGTCCCACTAGAAGCTTGACTTCTATGGACTCCCATTCAAGGTTACTTTGGACTTACAAGAGATAAGGATAGACTCCTTAAGAATACTATCCTTATCCATCTTGAAGTCTTTCTTCATTCTAGGACTCTTGTTCCTTATCTAACCATCTAGGATTTCGATATCTTCGAGGTAACCTCCCTCGCCGAGATAACCTCACCTTGTCCAGATAACCTCGGCATCAAGAACGGGACACGTGGCACCTCCGACACGCCGGTGTTACCTTGCCACATGCTCAGACTCAAAAATATTTCTTCATTAACCGCCCCTAGGTTCTATTACCTCAAGATTCGAGGTGATGGAACCTACATCGGTATTTCCTTCCAAGACTTCGGTTTAAAGTATCTTAGCCGACGCCATCATCATAGGCCGACATGTTTCTAAAAGATTAAGAACCCAAGAGCTCCCTTATGAACTTCTTCATGCGGTGAGCCGCCACATCGCCAACCGCTTTCACTTACGCTGCTTGATCCTCATTGATCGTGTTTCGACGCTTGCAAGCCGCCTTGCGCTCAGGCGCGCCGTTTGACGTATGCGTTGTTCTAGGCGCACTAAATGCTTTGTTTTGCCGCCGTTTCAAGTTTTTGACAAAACTTGTTTTTCCCTCTTTTCGCCTTTTCATGTTTCATTTGATTTACTTGCTTTTTCTCTCTCTAGCTCTTTTCTCTTGAATCTGCCATGGCTCCAAACTTCAAGCTCGCAATTGCCTTTTATTTCCTCTTTTCCGTGAAGCTTTTGCCGCTCATACTCTCAGAATCATTATCCGCCTTCTATGAACTTCATTCGCCTTACTTTGTCCGTAAGCCACCGCCTTTCGCTCTCAATTCTTTTGATATTCTTTATTACTTGTTGCCACATCGCTTTGTTTAAACTTTCGATTTGTTGAACTATTCATCGGATGTGTCTATTCCATGATTTTGCTCATGTCTTGAACACTTGCACCGCTTCACCACTTTCTTGCGTTGCCACTATTCTTGACCTTGTAACCCCTTGTACATACAATATTCTTGATTAGTTCATCTCTGTTCTTGATTCTAAAGCACATCCTTGCTTTTCTGTTTTCCAGATCCGTGCCTTCAACCCTTGCTTCCATAGATCTAGGTTTGGGACTTGTTGTGTAGTACCTATAATTTAGGAAAAACTGAAACCAGTACTTACCTAGGTTTTTGCCGAAGGCACATTAACCCTCTCAAACAATCTTCTTCTCGAATCCAACCACCATTCAGGCCGATATCATGGGTATGTGGAGACATAGGGTAGATACCCCGACCAAACTTGAGTACTTTAGGCAAGAGTTCTCTATTCCCGCCGATGTCCATCTAAGGTTGGCTGGAGATAATGACTCCATCATGCCTACAGATGATTCGATGCCCTTTTCTATTGTAGCTTTCACTGAGTGTGGACTTCGACTTCCACTCAACATCCTTTTTCGCGAGATTCTTCACTATTACAAGTTGAACCCCATGCAACTGGCCATAAATTCTTATCGAGTGATCAATGGCATTATAGCCTTAGCAAAACAGGAAAATGCTAGGATCACCTTAGCCGATATACAGTACTGCTACACCATATGTGCCCTTAATTTGAAAGAAAAAGGCTACATTTATTACCTTAAGCCGTGAGGTCAACCGAATTGAAAATCATAGCTGACCTCCTAGACTCCAACAAGGGGGCTGGAGATGACTACCTCATTACCTCGGGAAACTGGGAGTTTGCTCCAGACAAGGATCCTCATCTCTACCTTCTTCCTCGATCAGTTTTAGAGGGCAAGGGTAAGAGCCCATTGTTTAATACTTTAGTTGTTTCTTCTTCAAATTTTTTGAGACTTTGTCTGTTTCTGATATCCGTTCTTCTTGCAGCTGTTCGTAAGCCGCCAACAAGCTTTCGTCAATCCTACGTTCCTAGTAAGGATTTGAAGAAACTTCTGGACTTGCCAGTCCATAAAAGGAAAGCGCCTCTACTTCTTAATTTTATTCCAACATACAAGTCGACTTTCCCGACGTTTCTAAAAGGAAGAAGAAAAGCCTTTCTCCACCTTCTGCCACAACTCCACAAATCGCATCAACATCTCAGGCTGATCAAGGGTCAACATCCGATCCAGTAAAACATTCGTCTACTTCGATTCAATATCTAATCCCACCATCTCAACGCAAACGTCGCCGACGTCTCGTTCTTGCAGCCGAGATGGGTCATGCAAAACTTGTGGCCAAAGATCTCTTAGCCAGTATCCCAACTGACGTTGATGCTCTACCGACTCAAACGCAGCTTCCACCCAAGCCAAAAAGAGTCAAGAAGGCTCAACCAAAGGCCAAAGTGCCTCAGGCTGAGACTGAAGACACTCTGCCAATTTCCCAGTTGGCTCCAAGTGAAAAAACCGCCCCTTGCCCCTCGAAGAGGTCCGCTGAAGCCCTTCCCTCCGAATCCACCAAGTCGAAAAGGCCGAGGTCATCTGCGACGACCTCGGGGTCAAAGAAGCCCGATGCCCCCTGGGCCCCTGAAATAACCTTGGAAGATAAGCCTATAATGGCTAGTGATAGCGCTGACGATATAAATGTCGGCGTTGCACTTAGCACTGCACTACTTCTCCCAGGCGACTTGGAACGAAACGCTAGGTTCAAGGAATATGAAAACTACGCTTTGATGTCGCAACACTGCTCAAGTAAGTGTTTTTGTTCCGTACATCTTTTTTTTTTCTTTACTTCACACTTAAAATATTTTTCTAATACTTCTGTTTTCTTCCAGGCCATCCAGCATGCCCACTCTTTTTCCCTGCAATCTTTTCAGAACCGTGAAAAGTTAGCCGAGAAAAAGAGGGAAGTCACCACACTTCAGAAAACAATTAAGAGCCTGTAGTCAAAGATAAAAACGCTGGAGGACCAGGCCGAGGTCGCCATGAAGGAAAGGGATAATGCCGAGGAAAAAGTCGATGCTGCCGAGGCAATAAATAAAGTTCTTCAGGCCCAGCTAAAAGAGGTCGAGGATAAGTGGACCAGGCCGAGAAGGAGCTTGAAGATGCCTTGGCCACTAAAGCGGCTGAAATAAAAGAAACCGATGAGAAGGCGTATAATCAGGGCATGGTCAACGTCACGGAGGCCTATGAGCAACAAGTGAAGCAGGCATGCAACAGGGGTTTCTCCCTTGGTTAGATGTCCCTTCTCAAAAAACTCAATGTCCCCGAGGACTCACCTTTTCGGAATGCCGATGCCATTCCTTTTCCATTTCTTCCACCTCCTCCACCAGCTCAATCCGAAGAAGATTCAGAATCTGAAGATGATGAAGAGGGTGATGCCCTGGTGAGAAAAACAAAGGAGGTTACTGGGCTCAAGTCCCTTCATTCAACTGAGCAAGTCCTGGACTTGACTCAAGATGAAGAGGGTGATGAGGTTGTCAAGGAAACTACTCCTGAGCAGGCATCTTCCGACGTTCCTGTAGCCAAAAAAAGTATCGATGAAACCCTTGCTCAAATTGACGCTGAGATCGAGGCAGAAAAGGCTGCTGAGGCATCTACCCAACAATCATCTAAACTTCAGACTCAACCAACTGCTGCTGTTAAGGAGTCTTAGCTTTGATGGTTTTTCCTTTTGTTTCTTTTGTACGCTATATGTTTTTGTTTTTAGAAACAATGCCAGCTTCTTCACATGGTCGATGTGCCCTCGTTGTAATTGAATGCTAACATAACTTTTCTTTCCTAAGTGCTTGCATTTTTATCTTCTCTTCATTGCTTCTGCATGATTCTATACTTAGAATATTCTGCATGTCTTTCACATACTTTTTTTTTTGTACAATCTTTTCGAGGTGACATACCTCGGTTATGCAAACTGATGATTTACTTCGGCAAGTAAATTTGATTCAGCCTAACCTTGTAAAATTTTTTCTCAAATTTCAACAAGTTTTTAACCTTAGTCTTCAACTGGTAAAATTGTCTCGAGTTTCACCAAGTGTTTGAACTTCTTCTCGGTTTAATTTCAACTTGTAAATTGCTACAAATTTCAACAAGTAAAGATAAACAAATATCTCGGCTTAACTTCAACTTGTAAATTGCTACAAATTTCAACAAGCTGCTAAGACATTACTTTGTTTAACTTCAACTTGTAAATTGCTACAAATTTCAACAAGTAAAGATAAACAAATATCTCGCTTAACTTCAACTTGTAAATTGCTACAAATTTCAACAAGCTGCTACATTACTTGTTTAACTTTAACTTGTAAATTGCTACAAATTTCAACAAGTGAAGATAAACAAATATCTCGCTTAACTTCAACTTGTAAATTGCTACAAATTTCAACAAGCGCTACATTACTTGTTTAACTTCAACTTGTAAATTGCTACAAATTTCAACAAGTGAAGATAAACAAATATCTCGGCTTAACTTTAACTTGTAAATTGCTACAAATTTCAACAAGCGTTAAGCATTACTTCGGTTTAACTTCAACTTGTAAATTGCTACAAATTTCAACAAGTGAAGATAAACAAATATCTCGACTTAAATTCAACTTGTAAATTGCTATAAATTTCAACAAGTGTTAAGTGTTTTTATATTCTCTCTGCCCCTAGTGTGAACCTGAGTTCCACTTGGGTTCTCATTATTTACAAACAACATTATGCATAGTTTCACAAGTTGGGGAGAATTCTGCTAAGATTTTATTGATGACATCGGCAAAAAATAAAGCAACATCTAATGATAGAAAAATTTTAAATTACAAGTGTTCCAGGGTCTTGGCAATGCTTTGCCCTCATTATCTTCAAGCTTATATGCCCCATTGCTTAGTACCGAAGTGATTCTGTAGGGTTCTTCCCAGTTTGGGCCAAGCTTGCCCTCCCTGGGATCTTTCTTGTTGCCAATGACTTTTCGCAGGACTAGGTCGCCGACTCGAAATTCTCTTGGATTAACCTTCTTGTTATAAGCTCTAGCAAGCTGTTGCTAGTATGTTGCAAGTCAGATCGCAGTTTCTCTCTTCTTTCTTCCAGAAGATCAAGATCTCGCTAAGAGTACATCATTAGTCCCGCTTCAACTCTTTGGGTTCGATCCTTGGGATGTCGACCTCCAATGGAATGACTGCTTTCGCGCTATAAGCCATGGCAAATGGTGATTCCCCTGATCTTCTCCGCAGAGTCCGATATGCCCAGAGTACATTGGGCAATTCGCTACCCACTTCCCTCTTCTTGTCATTTCTTTCTTTATCCCATCCAAAATTACTTTGTTGGATGCTTGTCCATTGCTTTGTGGAAAACTTGGGGTTGAAAAGTAATTTTGATCTTAAACTTTGTACGTAAATTTTGATCACCATCACAAATTGTGTCCCATTGTCTGCAACAATTGCTTTTGGAATCCCAAATCTGATGATGATGTTTCTCCATATAAAGTTCTTGACATCCACATCTCGGATCTTGGCAAGAGGTTCTGCTTCTATCCACTTTGTGAAGTAACTGCTGTTACCAGGTACTCCTTTGCCCAGCTTGTTTGGGGTAATTGCCCAACGAGATCTATTCCCCATCGGGCAAATGGCCAAGGATCGATACAGATTTAGGTCAAGAATGGGTCGGTGTATCAAAGGTGCAAACCTTGGCACTGCTCATACTTCTTCACGAGGCTTCAGATCTTTTGTATGTAGGGCCACCAATATCCTCGGTAATGGCCCTGTGAGCTAGCGATTCCGCCTCAGCAGGGCTTCCACAAATTCCTTCATGAATTTCATATAAAAATCTTCAACTCGAGAGGGTAAATGCACCTTAAGAGGGGTCCAAAGAAGGACCTTCAGAGATGTCCTTCGCTGTCGATCAATCTTGCCGACTTCAACTGATTTTGTGTGCCTCTTTGTGGTCATCCGGGCAAATTTTATTTCTTTCAGAATGCAACAATTGCATCCATCCAAATTTGGTCCCATGTTCACGCACATTGCTTCGCTGCTCGCAACTATTGGTTCAATGCTCAGTCTACAAATATTTAATCATTATTGTCCTTGCTTTTTCCGTTGTATTGCACTAGTTAGGTTGGCTAATGTATCGGATAATGATCCTTACCGCTATTTGCCGATAAACTATCGACATCGCTAAACCGACCGATTATTGTTGATAATTAAACCGATTGAGTTATCGAATCGATCGATCAAATCGAATCAATCGATTGAATATATATCTATTTGAATTGCATTCTATCTGCTTGACTGCAGGATTATCTGCTCATGTTTATATGTTTAAATCAAGAAATTGAAGGCCTTATAGGCGCGAAGTCCTAAATCGATTGATGTTTTACGATCATCATAATTTATGTGATTTTATGACATATTTATCTGAAATGTGATTTGGTATGATTAAATTAGATTAAAATAAGCTAATCTCAAGAGTTGGCCTTAATTACCAAACTACCCCCTTAGTGGCCCATTATCCCAAACACTTTGATCTTCATATTACACTTGAACAAACTTATCATCAGCCTCTTTTCCTTGTTCTTGCCGTCCTAGAGAGGGAGAGGGAGAGAAATTGAGTGTTATTTTGATTAATGCTTGGAGACTTGAAGAAATTGTTAGAGAATTGCATAATTGAGCTCCTAAACCTCTAATTGAAGACTTAGGTAAGAAATTCAACCTCTCATTGTTGTGTTTAAGCTTGTTCTTGCATGATTCATGAGCCTCTAGTGATCTAAGTCAAGATTGAGTCAAATAATGGTGAATTAAAGTTCATTCCATGCATGCATGTTTGAATTGTTGAGTTGTGAGTTGATTTCATGGTCAAATGTTACATGCATGCTCATATTTATGTTTAAGACCATGGTTTCATCTTGTTTTGAAAGGAATTGGCTCATTAGAGCATGTATTGAAGCTTTGAATTGATTTAAAACTCATGCATGTCATGTTTGGATCATATTCATGAAATTGGGTTTGAAAATGGATTTAATTAAAACACCCTTGGGCTTTGATTTTTCAAATTGAGCTTTGAAACATGTCATTCTATGTGTTTACAAATGTTTTCCAGAAATTTAGCCCAAGAGGATTGAATTTGATGCATTTAAACTTGATTTGAGCTTGGAAGTTCAAATCTAGAAATTCCAGATTTTGGACTCCCGCTCGAGCGGGGAAAGTGGCGCTCGAGCGGGAAATTCGAGCTCCCAGCATCTTGCACTGTTTGACATTACGCTCGAGCGGAGGATTTATGCTTGAGCGGGTGTCGAGCGCCCAATCGAGCGCGAATTTCACCTATCCAGTACTTTTTGGTACGCTCGAGCGGGTAAGTTGACGCTCGAGTGGGTACCTTTGCTTGCCTATACGCCGAATGGGCCCCTGCTTTCAATCAAAAATTTCAAACTGCTTAAATACATCTTTGCATCCTCATCCCATCCTAGGCATTCTTAGGCCTAGTTTAAGACATCTTAATGAGGGTATAGATGTAGAACACGCTGAGGCAAATTAGGGATTAAGTTATTGTCTTTCCCAACTGTATAGCTTAGTGTGTGTTCAATCTGTAACTGTGTAGGGTTGGCTTTCCGGGACACGCCTAGCTATCAGAGCCCGTAACTCGTGAGTAATAATCAGGTAAAGATATGTTCAAAATGATTATCTTCAACAACCAATCGCACTCGCTTAAACCGATATTGTTAATCGAATGAATGTATGTCCTATATTCTAAATCAGACAGGCATCCTTAGTAACTCATCATATCGATCACATCGTTATAGAGATCTCTCGCCGCCTCGTTGGAACCACTATCACATCGATTGATGGCCATCATTTACTGCTCGGTCTTTTAAGACCTACTGTTTACTGTTATGCTAATGGATGTACCACATATGACTGTTTACTATACTGAACAACTAATATACTGATTGAAATGAACCGCTTATTATCAGAAGGACATTCATTCTAAACCCCTTTACGCATTATGTTATTCACTGGGCTTTAGCTCACTGCTCATATATATATGTAGGAGTACAGGCACCGGATCAATGCTAGAGGCGCTGGTAAACTCCAGCTTTGTCAAGCCAACCAATGTGCCTCATCATGAGGTTTCGAGCCCGCCAAGCTATGGCTTAGGGGTGTTTTATTTCCGTCTGCCTCTGTATTCATTTTGTAATATCAGATAGATCAGACAGTATCATAATAGGATTAGGTCCTGCTTCATCAATGATTATATACATATGTGTATACTGTTTCTGTACTGAATGTCTACATGTATAAAAAAATCTTTTTGCATACAGACTGTCATAGCTCATTGGACATTGTTTATTTACTGTATTGGCTTCCGCCATGCCCCTCAGACTGCTATATCGCTCATCATATACAGCCTTCGTAATCTCAGACATCGGTCGTTACGTGCTAAACCCATAGGGGCGGGTTTGGGTCGTGACAATCGTCATGGTTGTTATCATCTCGGCTAACTTGAAGCTGTCTGTAGTTCTGGAATAAGGCTGCCAGCCTGATGACCTCCTTTGCGTAGGCCGACATTCTTTCATCTCGGCCGCAAACTTGCTCGTTGTCCGTTAACTATCAATTGCGAATCACAAAAACTATTACCTCGCTCGCTTGTATCAGCCGCTAGCTTCAGTCTTGCAATCAATGCTTCATATCCTGCCACATTGTTTGAGTCCTTGACACACAATCGAATGGACTGTTCTAATATTTCTCCATCTGGAGATATTAGTACTCCTCCTGCCCCCGCTCCTTGTCGGTTTAAACTCCCATCAACGAACAGTTAAAAGGAATCGCCGATGTAAATGTTGCAGCGTCTAGGTTTCTCTTATTTCCTTTGTTCTGTAGCCTTTAGCTGGGCTTCTGCTTGCTTGTCTGGGCATTGGCTGTCTTCACTCAACGGGGCCCGATATTGACTGGACTCGGCGTGAACTGCCACGGTTGGCCCAATCCTGGCCTTTGATTGCAGTTCTAGGCCTGTACTTTAGACCATACTGCCCTAGGGCGACTGCCCATCTAGCTATCCTTTTTGTCAAGTCTCCCTGCTGCAATAGGGACTTTAATGGATGCTCTGTCACATTTCACAATTTTATGGGCCTGGAAGTAATGGTTCAACTTCTTTGAAGCCATTACTAGAGCCAGTGCCAATTTCTCTAAGGATAGATACCTTGTTTCTGCGTCGGCTAGGGTTTTGCTTACATAGTACACAGCCTTTTGCTCCCTTTTTTCTTCTCGGATTAGTACTGCACTAATCACATGTTCTGAAATTGCTAAGTACAGAAACAGCTCCTCTCCAGGCTCTAGCTTTGAAAGAACTAGCGGTGTGGTCAGGTATTTCTTCAGATCGGCTAATGCTTCTTCGCATTCCTCTGTCCAGAGAAAGTCTATGGCTTTTTTCACTAATTTGAAGAAACGTTTGCACTTGTTTGAGCTTCTGCTTATAAACCTGTTCAGGGCTGCGGCCCTTCCAGTTAGCATCTGCACCTGTTTTGCCGACGTTGGGCTCTTCAGCTCTAAGATGGCCTTAATCTGATCTAGGCTGGCCTCAATACCCCTCCTGGTCACCAAGTATCCTAGAAACTTACCAGATCCAACTCCAAATGCACACTTCGATGCATTGAGTCGGAGCCAATATGTTTTAAGGATTTCGAAGACTGCTTTTAGATCGGCGAGATAACCCTCAGGCTCCTTGGACTTAACGACCATGTCGTCAATGTAGATTTCTACTATTCGGCCGATCAGGTGCTTGAACATCTTGGTTACCAATCTTTGGTAGGTGGCTCAAGATTTTTCAATCCAAAGGGCATCACTTTGTAGCAGTATAGCCCTTTGGGAGTGATAAATGCAGTATTCTCTTCATCTGCTGGGTCTATAGCTATCTGATAATACCTCCTGTAGGCATTCAGGAAGCTCATCCTTCCATGCCCCAAGTAGCATCTACTAGCGGGTCAATTTTGGGTAGAGGGAAGTCGTTTTGAGACAGCCTTGTTGAAACCGGTAAAGTCTACATAGACCCTCCATTTACCGATCTTCTTCTTTACCACCACTATATTGGATGTACCATGTCGGTAGTGAACTTCTCGATGGTCTAGCTTCCGTAAGTCTATCTACTTCTTCTTCTACTGCTTCGACGTGCGTCAATATCGGTCTTCTGGTACGTTGAATTACAGGTTTGGCCGACCTGTCAACATTTAGCTTGTGGCAAGTGACCTCGAGGTTGATGCCAGGCATTTCATAAGGTGTCCAAGCAAACACCTCAATATTTGCTCGCAGAAAAGCCTCCAACTCTTTTTCTTCTTCTTCGGCTAAGTCCGAGCCGAGAAGAAAGAAGTGTTCTTCATCCCCATCCTTGACGAAGATTTTCTTCAGTGCCTCTTCGCTCTTCTCGGCCGGCTCCTTGCCGATGTCTTCTAGGACTTCCACGCTATCATCTTCAATTTCTGCCTTTTTTGGATCTCAGATGTCAGAGGGTTGATTTCGTTGCTGCCATGGAGCAATTCTTCGCCTGTAGCTAATCGCTCTTGACTTCCTCTATCTCATGTTCTGTTGGGAATCGCAATAGTTGATGCAATGTTGAGGGAACTGCCCCCATTGCATACAACCATGGCCTTCCCAAGATGATGTTGTAAGGGGAGGGTGTGTCAATGACGGAGAACTCTGTCTTGATCTTCCTGGTGCCACCGCAACTCCAAGTTTATCGCTTCCCCAAAGGCTATGTCGGCGTTCCATTGAACCCAACCATTGGGCCATTGGATTGTTCCATGTCGTCTGGGTAAAGGCCGAGCTCCTTGTAACATCGGACGTACATGATGTCACAAGAGCTGCCTTGGTCAATAAGGATGCATTTTTACTTGGCACTCCCTAACCTGGAGGGATACTACCAAGGCATCATTGTGTGGATGCTGGACCATCTCTAGGTTGGCTTCAGTAAAGGTTATCATTGGTCCCTAGCATCCTTCTGCCCGATGTCTTTTCTCCCCGACTTAAGAGACATGTTGTAGGTGTTTTACCTTCTGGGTCTTCCCTTTGATTTCGTTCTCGTTGACCTTTGAGTGAATCACATTGACTACCCGAGGTCCTCCTACCTGAGGTTACTGTGCTGGGGGAGGCGGAGTTGCTGGTGCTTGAGGCAATCTTGCCTGTTCTTCTCTTGTTCTGGCCTCATCGACCAGATCTCTCAGATGGCCTTGCCTTACCAAGTCGTCTAAGTGTGCTTTCAGGGCTCTGCAACCTTGAGTTGTGTACCCCTTTTTATTGTGGTAGGCACAGTGCCTGTCGACGTTCCTTCCCATGAATTCCCCTGGTGCCCTTGCTAGTGACCTAAAATAGGGTTGGTTCCGAATTTGTTCCAGGACTTTGTGAATTTAGTTCAAACACACTGCCACCGCCTGCACCCCGCCTGCTTTCATGTTTGTTCGATTCGTTGTTACCTCGGCCTCGCTTCGGCGAGTCGTTTCCTTTCTCTTGCTTTACCTCCCTAGTCCCTGATGTATCTTCCTCTGCTCTGGCATACTTCTCGATTCTCGCCATGAGCTCTTCCATGCTTTTTGGCAAAGCTTTTGCCAAAGACTTCCGTAATGGACGGTTGTCCTTCAGGCCGTTCTTGAATGACACGACCGCCACTTCTTGATTACATTCTGGTATTCGATTGAATACCTCGTAGTACTTTTTGCGTAGGCCCTAAGGCCTTCATCCTTATTGATCTTCAAAGCCATCAGTGCATCTACCCTCAATGGCTGTAGTTTGTTTGTCACGAACCTGGCCACGAACATCTCGGCCAGGCTTTCCCATGTCTTCACACTTCTCTTCAGCAGTTTGTTGAACCAGTCTGATGCAATCTCCCCGAAGGATGAGGGGAACACTTTGCAGAGCAATGGCTCGTTCCCACTATACAGTGCCATTGAGTTCAGATATAATCCGACGTGGAAGTTGGGGTCTGACTTCCCATCGTATATTTGAAACCTCGGCATACTGAATTTCTTCGGTGCCTCAAACTTGTCCAATTCCACCGAGAATGGTGTCCTCGGCTTATCTGGGGAATTTACCTCGGCTTCGGCATTCTGTTGCTTCCTTTTGAGGTAATCTCTCAAGTCCTCTTTTGTCCTCCCAGGAGCTCGGCTATCTCCTCGCCATTTTTTGGTGCACCGCCTCGTGGTGAGTCCTCTTTGACCCCTCTCCATGAATTGTGTCGAAGCACAGCACCTGTCCCTGAACATATTGATGTCTCTTCGGGTCTGCTTCCTTTGTGTGATGCGTCCTCCGTGATTCTTCTCTTCTTGGCTCCGTTTGTCCGACCTCCCTGGAAGGTCGGTGAGAGTGTCTTTCGCTCCCGCTGTGCTAAGGGGCTATGGGGATTGTTCTCTGCCCTCCATTCTGGCCATTGGCTGCTGGAATCGGGCGTGTCTTGCAATGAATGGCAAATACATGATGTTATTTTGCATCATGAAAGTGACAACTAATTGCAAGTCTGCCAATTTGTTTGCCATCTCCTTCATCTTTTCGTCCCTCCGCAGGCATCTATCCTTCCATACCTGGAGGTTGTCTTCGTTGTAATAGCCACTTTGATTTGGCTTTTTTGCGCGCCGTTAGTCCGCCGACGCTTTTTACACCGTGATTTTGGTTACGAAGTTTCTACATTGTGTTCGTCTCCTGTGACATCCAGGTCAATAGGTCTCACACTCCCAGCAAGAGCGTCGTCCCCAATCTTTTCCTTCTGTCCGTTGCTGGCCATCTATTCTTCTATCTATCTATATCGTCGGCGCCAAATTGTGTGTGTAATTTTCCGATCACACTGCCAACTCAATGATCAGCTGGAGAGAATTGGCAGAATAGATGACACCTGGATAACCTGCAACAGAAAGAGAAGATTCCGGGGGTGGTTCTTCCACCCGGGGGCACTCCGACGATCAAGTTAGTATATCTCTCAAAGACAATCAAGTGCTAAATTCACTGCTCAAAGTGTAAATTGCGTACCTTAGACCCATGGGGGTGCCTCATTTTTATAGTTTACTCAATCCTAATCCCACTAGAAGCTTGACTTCCATGGACTCCCATTCAGTGCTTACTTTGGACTCTATAAGAGATAAGGATAGACTCTCTAAGAATATTATCCTTATCCATCTTGAAGTCTTTCTTCATTCTAGGACTCTTGTCCCTTATCTGATCATCTCGAATTCCGACATCTTCGAGGTAACCTCACCGCTAAGATAACCTTGTCCTTGTCCGTATAACCTCGGCATCAAGAACGGACACGTGGCACCTCGACTAACACGCCGCATCACCTTGCCACGTGTCGTACTCAAAAATATTTCCCACAATTATATTCATATTAATTTGAAATGAATTTTTGTCATTGTGTTGTCAATTACATGATGTGAATATTCATACTAAAACATACGAATGTGAACGTTCACATCACTACATTAGATGAGAGAAAATATTTACATGTTCTGAATGTTCACATCACTACATGTTGTGAATAAGAATGTGTAGCCAATTAAAAATATAATGAACGTTATTTTTAATGCATTGTCAATTAAAAATAAGAAGGTTCACATGTTGTGAATATTCACATCACTACATTAGATGGGAGAAATTTTTTTTGAAAGGTGTTGTGAACGATCACATTAGATGAGAAAGAATGTTCACATTATTTAGAATGTGTTGTCAATTAAAATTATATTCATATCAGATGAGAGAGTATGTTCACATTATTTTTAATGTGTTGTCAATTAAAAATATATTCACATTATATAATAATATAAAATAATAACATCAATGTTATTTAATTTGTGTATGAAATTTCTTATGCCTTGGTCCTCTCCATTCTCTCTCCTTCCCTTAGCATTAAATATCAATATTAAATATAAGGGCATAAAAGTTTAAGAAAATAGTGTAAATCAAGAAAAATGACTTTATGGAATAAAAATATAAATACATGGGACTAAGTGAGTTAAAAAATTCCTTCATGGACTTATTAGCTTAGAAACTTCTAAATGAGATTTATCAATAAAAATCCCTAATAAACTTATTTGAATTATTAATTAAAATAAAATTTTAATATTATTAAAAACTAGTAATTAACTTGATAATTTATTAATAAAAGGACCTATTTGTTATGAAATTAGAAACTTTAGGGGGTATAATGTAATTTCTAGAACTACAAGGAGTAATTTATAATTGAGATAAATCTCAGGGGGTGTGTTTGCAAATTACCCTTAAATATTTTATGGTGGTTGCACTTTATGTGTAAAGGATCAAATATTTTCTTTGAGCAATTTACATGCCACATAATTACTATTGGTGGTAGAGTTATTGTCTTTTCTTTTCTTTTTGAATTTAATTTATGTTGTTTTAAATATTTAAAAAAAAAATTTGAAATGTGGTGATGAGTTATGTAAAAATTTTATTTTTTGAAAGAGAATTTGGTGGAATATATTTTGTGTTGTAAACAGGGACTAATCTACGATTTTCATATAGGGAAGGCAAAAATATATATACTAATTTTTTTTTTTAAAAAAAGAAAGTATAAATTTCTACTAATTTAAAAAGTAAAAATAAGACAAAAAAATATATAAATAACGTGTTTTTTTGTATCCATATTTAGTTATAAAAAATAGCAACTATAAAACAATCTATATAACAAAGTGAGGCATCTTGAATTGTTGTGTTCGATATTAATTTATATCATTAAAAATGTCTATGATATAATCGATATTAAAATCTTATACAATGTTTTTATCAATGAACGTGATTAAGTAATTATCTAATGCCTTATTCAATTCTTTAGAAACTTGGACTTGTAATTAATAATAGTTACAACAAAGAAATTTTTTTTGTTTCTTTTTAATATTATATTTTGATCTTATGTTTCATATACATAGAGTGACATTCATTAAAATTTTTCTAAAAGAAGAAAAACGTAAATGGAGTGAGTCTCTATGATATGTAAATAATTATAGCTAATACTACTATAATAAATGGTGTTTTTAAAATCATAAGGGGGCGATCACCTTTTACCCCTTCTGGGTCCTGTTGGAAATGGTTATAAAATTCTGAATAAAACTAGAATTTTTTTCCTAAGTTTGGTCTATTTTTTAGGTGAGCCCTGTGCGTCGATTTACACAAGTCAAAGTGGTAATGCGTTCTATGCCGCGTTGTGATTCACGTGGTATATTTGGTTGCTCAAAACCATTACCGAGTGAATGAGAAATTGAAGTCAAAGTGTGCTCCATGGAAATGGAGTTTTGGTGGAAAATCCTTAAAGGTTTAAATAAGGCTTGTCCCACATTGATTTGGTGGGAAGTTTTGAATGGGTTTATAAGGCATGGGTTTGGTACTTGGGGTGTGCCCCAAGGGGTACCCAAGTGTTTTAGAGGGAGAGGTTATGGGCAAAATTGGTTAGACCTATTGGACCCAAAAATCACCACACGCGCGCACCGCCGTTCGTCCGGTAGGGTTGGGCTGGGCTTGGGCGCGGGTGCGTGGTGTGTGGTGGGCTTGGTCGGCCCAATACTAGAATTCAAAACCAATAGGTTTGCACCTATTACATCTATAAATAGGACAGAAATTTCGTATTTCTATTCTGCATTTAATTTTTGTGAGAAAGAGTATAAACACTTAGTGTGTTCGTTAAGCAAACAATTTGTAGTGCTGCTATTGTTTGTAGTTAATCATTTCATCTTGGGAGATAGACGTCCACATTCTGAAAGCACCGAGGAGAGGACGAATTTGTCTTAAGGACACAGTGTCAAGCACTGGACTTAATCAGATTATAATTCGAAGAAATTAATCAAGTAAGTTATTTAATTTATTTTCGGTGTTTTATTATTTATTTAAATCAGATTTTAATTTTGTTTTTGTAACAAAATAAAATATGTTTTTATTTATTTATTTTTATCTCGAGTTTGATTTTTATAATCAAACAAATTCTCTCCTTCCTTTATTTCTTTTATATTAACAGGTCCATCCTTGGCTATAAAAAGAAGAGAACAATTCTACATTTGAGTTTTGTACAACAATTGTTTTGAACAATCTCAATCTCAATTTCAATGTCAATTTTTATTTTATTTTATTTTATA
Source organism: Camellia lanceoleosa (assembly GCA_025200525.1). NCBI lineage: Eukaryota > Viridiplantae > Streptophyta > Magnoliopsida > Ericales > Theaceae > Camellia > Camellia lanceoleosa. Next base: position 107,246 of record JANUSC010000297.1, read on the forward strand.
TATATATATATATATAAAAGATTGAAAGTGAATGAAATTATTTGTATGTTTACAAATTCTTATTTTATGAAAAGGAGGTCACAGTTATCTCGTGGATTTTCTAAAAATATTATTTGCGATTTTCTAAAAGGGAAATAATTTTAAATTTGAGTTGATTTCTCTTAGAAAAATGTGACTATTTATTTATTGCAATTCAAAATATATTCCTAATGTGAAGTGAGAGACTACTAGTCACATAGGTGAAAATTGTGATTCATACGTGTAGTAGTAGACTACTAATTACTAAAATTTGTGATTCCTAATAAGGTTATTGATTATTAAGAGTTAGTCTAGTTCAAAATTTAGTTCACTATAATTCTTTGGAAAGAAACTGTTTTCATTAAGTGAGATTTAAATCCGAAAGATACCTACACCTATTATACAATATATGTTGCCCCAAATTAGATATTTTATTTTATATTATTTTTATTGTAGTTTTAAAATGTGGAGGTATGTTATAAATTTTGTGAAAATATTAAAAATCCTATTTTTATTAAAAGTGGGGGATTATTGGAATATTTTAATAAAAATAATATTATATCTAATTCATTCATTATATTCAACATTATTACAAAATTAAATTTTATACTTATTGTCTTTAATTCCAAAAATCGTTTTAATATTTGTTAGAATTATTATTCATAATTGTGTACTTATGTGGTTTGACTCAAAAACACTTATATATATATATATATATATACATACCCGTGCCTAAAGGCACTCCCATATATTTTTTAAACCACCAAAGCACTTCATATAAAATTGCTTAAATAGTGAAATTTAATTTTATTTAAAAAAAAAAAAATCTTACCACTCATTTGGTTTGTCAAATTAAAGTGAAAATCATCAATTATATTAACTATAGACAACTTTAGGATAAAAGTTATTGTCCAAAAAAAAGCCAAGTTAAAAAGATTTCAAAATCATCCAATATCTGTCAACTATTACTAGTCTCAATACCTAAAATAAAATATTAAAAATAATAAGTCAGATGGATTATTAACTAACTAATGTTTGGTATTAACTAACTAAAGTTTGGTATTTCTAAATGGCAATAAACATTTTAACTACTAAAATATATGTTAGTCGTTGTGGTACTACCACTCACCACCATGCGCATGGTCTAACTCCATGATCTTGACAAGTTTTTCTCCTGTAGTTTTACCATCTTTTCTGTTACACTTTGACAAAAAATGAATGTACTTGTTTTCTCTTACTGAATTATATTTTTAAAATAATCAACTCTTAAGTAGAAAAAATAATGAGACAATAAAAACAATATTCTATGATTATGTTGTCCACATATTCCAATAAGGATTTAAATAACTGAGATGGAATTGGGAAGAAAAAGGAATTTGTAACATATGCATGACTCAAAAACCCAAATAAAATCATAATTTGACACTGAGACACTACTTGACATCTTTTATGAAAGTGTATTTTTTTTTTTCAAATATTTTTATCTTTTTTATATCACATCAACTTTCTATTTTTTTTTTTTTTTATATATCTCTTTATAAAAAAATATACTTATGTAAATAATTTTAAACACCTTTGAATTTTAATTGACAATAGATTCCAAACTTAAGGCAAAGTATTATGATTGAACCCAAGTATGCATTCTTGATAATGTATGCAATTCAATAATAAATTATTAAAAAATAAATGGGTAAATTACACTGACATTCTTGAGGTTTATGTTTATTACAGTTCCCTTCTCACATTTTGGAAATTACATCTCCCATTGAGGTTTAAAGTTTTATTATAGATTCCCCCTCAGCAATTTAATTTTTTTAAATACCAATTTTGCCCTCATTGGGTAAATTACATTGATACCCCTCACATTTTAGAAATTACAATCCCCTCCCTAAGATTTAAAGTAGTATTACCAATTACCTCCTCGGTTAGTATTAGTTGGAAAAAAAATTTATTGAAAAAAAAAATTAATTGAAAAATTTTTTTGTTAGTAATTTTTTTTAATTTTTGTTTAAAAACTAATATAAACTCATTTTTTGAATTTTTTTTCTCAAATTTACTGAGACAACCATTTATAAACTAAAAATTATCAAACAAGTTTTATGAGCTTTTTAAAATTTTTGTAAATATAAATTAAAAATTGAAAACGAAATTGTTACCAAACAGGTCACAGATGGTAAAAATGTCATAAAATTAACAAATAATTAAATAAGTTACCAACGTAAGAAATGGCTTATCAAAAGATTCTTAGGCTATGTATGGTTTGATTTTTAGAAATTTTTTTTAAAAATTAAAAATTAATTTGGTTAAGAAATAAAAAATAATTATCATTTAAGGGTAAAAAATAATTATCATTTTAACTTTTAGACAGGTTATATACATACGTATGGCTTTTTCAATTTAATTTATAAAAAATTATTTCTAACCACTCGAAAGTTAAAAATTATATAAAAATGATAATTATTTTTTTACTTTTTTTCTTAACCAAATTAATTTTTAATTTTTTTTAAAAAAAATCTAAAAATCAAGCCATACATAGCCTAAGAATCTTTTGATAAGTCATTTCTTACGCTGGTAACTTATTTAATTATTTGTTAATTTTACGACATTTTTACTATCTGAAACTTGTTTGGTAACCATTTCGTTTTCAGTTTTCAATTTATACTTACAAAAAATTAAAAAACTGGCATAAAAATTTGTTTGATAATTTTTTTGATTTATAAATGGTTGTCTCAATTTGTAAATTTGAGAAAAAAATGTAAATTCAAAAAATAAGCTTACGTTGGTTTTTAAACAAAAATTTTACTAACAAGTTTTTTTTTTCAATTAATTTTTTTTCTAATTAATTTTTTTTTCAATGAATTTTTTTCAACTAATACTAACCGAGGAGGCAATTGGTAATGCTACTTTAAACCTTAAGAAGGGAATTGTAATTTCTAAAATGTGAAGGATGTCAATGTAATTTACCTAGTGAGGGCAAATTAATATTTAAAAAAATTAAATTGTTGAGAGAAAAATCTATAATAAAACTTTAAATCTCAGGAAGAAAATATAATTTTTAAAAGATAAGAAAAAAAATTACAATAAACATAAACTGCAGGAAGTACCAGCCTAATTTACCCAAAATAAATTATATACAATACAATAGTATGAACAACTGTTTTATAGATTACGAAGATAAAAATCCCAACCGTTGAGGGCGTTCAGCTGAGAATGATCGAGTGCAAAGACAGGGGTATGTCGGTCCAGATGCCTGCGTATTGGATCCAGTACCCCGTTTGGAACTTTGAGTGGAGGCAAGAAGGCATAAAACCACTACCGACGACACCAATCAGATAAGAGTAATCTTACATACTCCCACAAATTTTACTAAAAATTTTATTAAATATTTTATATGAAGGTAGAATTGCACAATATGCGTCTCACATTTATAGGAGACATTCAATAAAATTTTGGATAAATTATAAACATTCTTTGAGATTTATCTAAATTACGAATTCTTCTCTAAAATTTGAGAAATTACAAATTGTCCCTTGAGGGCTATTTGTTATACAAATATAAATCTTAGAGGTAATTTGTCATGTAAATATAAATCTCAGGGAACGGGATGGGTCTGTTTGGTGACATTTACGCTTTCAGTTTATATTTACAAAAATTTTATAAACTGATTTTTATTTATTTTTAGAAAAACATAAATTACAAACGCGTTTGGTAATTGACAAAATGTTTAAAAAAATTTAAAAATATAAAAAAGAGTGAGAAATAGCAATGGTGGCAAGTGGCGTGAGCGGTAGTGGAAAGTGATGGGTGTGAGTGGTGGGTAGTAGTAGGCGGGTGGGTGGTGGGTGGTGATGGTGGGTGATGGGTGGTGAGTAGTGGTGGTGGTGGTGGTGGCGAATGGCGGTGGCGGGTGGTGTGGCGTGATGGCGGGTGGTGATGGTGGTGCGACGGTGGGTGATGGTGGGTAGCAGGCAGGTGGGTGGGCGGTGGGTGGGCGGTGGTGGTGGTGGCGCAGTGGGTGGTGGCGGCGGGTGGTGGTGGTGGCGCGCGGTGGTGGTGGTGGATGGTGAGTGGTGACGGTGGCGGATGGTGGTGGTGATGGTGGCAAGTGGTGGTGCGTGGTGGGTGGTGGTGGCCGGTGGTGATGGCAGGAGAATGGTGAATGGTGGCGGCAGGTGGGTGGTGGTGGCGGAAGACGGTGGTGGAAAATGGTGGTGGGTGGTAGCTAGTGTTGGGTGGTAAAAAAAAAAAAACTGAAAACTCAAAATAGAAACACACTTTTTGAGTTTACGTTTTTTTGACTAAATTTAGAAACTGAGACCACTGATTTATAAATAAAAAATTTACTAAACAAGTTTTTATTTAAGTTTTTAAATTTTTTGTAAATATAAATAAAAAACTGAAAACGTAAGTGTTACCAAACGGTATAATTTCTTAAATTTCAAGAGAAATCCGTATTTTAATTAAATCTCGAAAGGTATTAGTAATTTATCCTAAAATTTTTGAAATCTTTAATATTTTTATCAGGTAAACCACGTATCGCCACGTGTCCAATGGGCTGGAACAGAAGGCTGAAACCGCGTCCTTGTTGTAGTATAAATGGATGATCGATGACGGTGTTCGTTCGTAAGAATCTCACTGCAACAGAACACACACTCTCTCTCTCTCTCTCTCTCTCTCTGTAGAATCGACCTATCTGCAAGTTTGCAAGAATAACAATGGAATTGTTCTTTTACCTGGTGTTTGGGTGTCTTGCGGCCATAGTGGCAGGTCTGGAGCTAAGCAAGAACAACAAAGATCGGATCAACACATCTCAGCCATTCAATTCCTTCAAGAACAATTACCTTCTTGTCTACTCTCTCATGATGGGTAAGGAATGGATCTCACACCTTTCAATCTTACATTTGCTTTGCATCATCCAATCTGAATATGCCTAACCTTATTGAAATGACAGCATGTTCTTTTTTAGGATCTGAATGGCGATGCTTTCATTTTCCTCTTATTATTGCTTGGGCCTTTTTGGGGCTCTTTCATGTGTTTGAAACATCGGATCGATATATCATCAGTGTTTTACATTGGATCTATCAGACCGCCGGATTTCTTATACTCTTTGTTTGCTTTCTGAGAAACACATAATATCACCTTTCTCTGTCATCAAACAAATTGTTACTATTATTTTTTAAATGGTTACCAATGTAGTCACTTATACGAGGAATATGCTATTTGGTGTATTTGATCTGCCTGCTGGTATTTATACATTTTCCAGCAATTCTCTGATAATTGTGATGGTTTTTATCATTTTTTTTTTTTAATGTTTTTGAAAAAGTTGTGGAAATCAAATGAATCTCAGATTTAAAACTCTTTCTTTTATCCTGCTGCTTCATCTGTGCAAGCAATTAGAGGAAAGTACTTTCTTGGGTCCATGTCCTAGGTGAATTTAGTTGCCTCAAGCAGTCGGTCCTTTCACATCTTCTGATTTGTTAGTGTTTGTGCGGCAACAGCTGGGGATTGGTTGCAGGGACCATATGTGTACTATTTATACAGCCAGTACGGGTATGGGAAAGGGGAGATTGGACAACTCTTCATTGCAGGTTTTGGATCTTCCATGTTGTTTGGGACAATTGTTGGATCTTTAGCTGACAAACAGTTGAGATTTCCCCTTGACCTTCGTACATTTGTCATTCTTTAGTGCACTTTCTTGATTTTTGACACCTTGAGAAACTGAATCCAGGGGTCGGAAGAGAGCGTCTGTGACTTACTGCATTACCTACATACTGAGCTGCGCTACCAAGCATTCTCCCCTATACAAAGTTCTGATGTTGGGTCGTGTTTTGGGTGGTATTGCGACTTCTCTTCTCTTTTCCGCATTTGAGTCCTGGCTTGTGGCAGAACACTTTAAGGTAAGTGGTTACCACTCTGCCCGTGTTCTTGAATATCGTAGGGATTTATAACTTTCGCATGCATCGTAATTTTATTACATGTGATTGGTGATGCGAGCATCATTGCTGTGAACTCTTTATGATGGAATTTTGCATACATCTTGAAGGCAGATGATGTGTGACAATAAAATGTTTGAAGAAAACTACATCAAAAATAAAAATTATACAACTACTAAGTAAACAAATTTAAATGTGAGCCTAATTGACTTTAGGGGGAGAGATACGTTGATACTTGTATTTGTATTAAAATTATTTTGTAAATATTACATGCCAACAAAGTTGATCAGGAAAATGGGTTCTCTCATCCAGTTCTGATAATATTTTCCATATGGTTTGTGCGTTGATTTCTCTGATGTTCACCAAACTTCTCCTTTGTATCATGTTCTCCATTTAACATTCTTGATTCTATTTTCATACTTTCTGAATCTGCAATTATGTGTGTGAACCATGTAGTTGCTTGATCTCTACATTTTTTGGTTTGTCCTTGACTAATTTAAAATACAGCCTAATAAGCAGTTAGTGTGGGTTTTGTCTATGAAATTTACCATCTGATTCTGATTAAAATCAATCTCATTTTCTTCTTATTATTCAGAGAGGGTTTGATCAACAATGGTTGTCACTAACATTCTCAAAGGCAATATTTCTTGGCAATGGTCTAGTTGCTATTGTCGCTGGGTTGTTCGGAAACCTGCTAGTTGATAGCTTGAATCTTGGGCCTGTAGCACCTTTTGATGCTGCTGCATGCTTTCTCGCAATTGGGATGGCCATTATTTTATCGTCATGGACTGAGAACTATGGAGATCCTTCAGAGAACAAGGACTTGCTTACCCAATTCAAGGGTGCAGCTGTGGCCATTGCTTCAGGTAGATGCTTTCACTTGCTTTAAGCTGTATATATTATTGTTATTCTTCATGATGGGATCCTAGTAAATGATATGTAATATGTAATAGATCCTGGGACTGCATGAAGAGATGGATGCAGTGATTCTGGACTTCCCTTTCAAAAATTCTAAGTGATGAAACTTTACGGTTCTCAAAAAAGGAAAAAGAAAAAGAAAAGGATAAGAACAATCCCTTTCTTATGTATTATTTTACACCGTGCAATTTCTTTATCTGCCAGGCAGCATTTTCCAAATAGTGTTTGGCTAAACTTAGATTCTTTGGTACCTTAATGCATTCTCCATGGTTCTTCCATATGTTAACATGAGTTTCTTCTTTTCTTTGTCCTTTTCTGCTTCTGTTGTTTTCTTTCTTTTATTTATCTATTTATTTTAATTTCCTCACTCCTTAAGCCCCTAATATAATAACTTATCTGGTTTAGATGAGAAGATTGCATTACTGGGCGCAATACAGTCCCTCTTTGAAGGTTCAATGTATACCTTTGTGTTCCTTTGGACTCCTGCTTTGAGTCCGAATGAGGAGGATATTCCACATGGTTTCATTTTTGCTACTTTCATGTTGGCATCTATGTTGGGAAGCTCATTTGCATCTCGCTTGATGGCCCGCTCGTCTCCTAAAGTCGAGAGCTACATGCAGATTGTATTTGTAGTTTCTGCCGCCTCTCTACTGCTTCCCATTTTGACAACCGTACGTTTTTGGTCTCATTTTATTCATTTTTTATCTTGAAGTCTTTTGTTCTGGCTATCTCTGATTTCACTTTTATGAAACAGTTCATGGTCGCTCCTTCTACCGCAAAGGGTGGAGGCATCTCTTTTTCAGGTTGTATCCAACTTCTTGGCTTCTGTACCTTTGAAGCTTGTGTGGGGATATTCTGGCCGTCCATCATGAAGATGAGGGCCCAATACATTCCAGAGGAGGCCAGAAGCACCATCATGAACTTCTTCCGCATTCCTCTCAACATATTTGTGTGCGTTGTGCTATACAATGTATGTAACTTGACTTGCTTTGTTTCATATCTTCACCTTAAAGTAGAGTATCTTATTATTACATAAATGCCACATATTTTATCAACTAAGTAAAACCATTTTATGTGAAAGAGGTTTAGTGCCCATTATAGTTCACATTAACCACATATATATATGCATGTAGTGATACTAGATTGGTATTACTAACATGCTTGTTTATGAATAAAGTCCTTTTTAAGTTATAATTGTTTTCAAGAAGAGAGAGGGGAGGTGTTACTGAATTAAACAATTTTCAGAATTACTTAAAAATAGGCATAAATGTAAGCTTATTTATTTTTATGACTAGGATTTTTTAGTAGTGGAGGTAAAATAAAAATACAAAAATATATAGCATATGCGTAATTATTGTCTTAAATATTTAGTGTCCAAGTAGTTCAAGATATTGTAAATTCCAATAGTAAAGAAGCATAAAAACAATTCAATTAGATATTGATGAAATATATCAAAACCTCATTAATTCAAATTATTTTGATTTTGTATTAGTTTAATTTATTTCAAAATCATGTAATATTCACTTTAAGAAATTAAGAATTACTTTAATATGCTAAGATTATTGACAAAGCAAAATTAATTTCATGTTGCAATTGGTGCTTTGATCGATTGTACAGTAAGTATTGTTGCTTTACCATAGTTTTAGAGAGGCCAAAACTTGGTAATAACAAGAGTTATTTAAATAAGTATTTATAAAAAAATTAAAATAAGTTGACATTAATGAAAAAGAAATATACAATGGGCTTTTATCCTAATTATGAAGAGTTAAGAGATTAATTTGAAAACATCGGAATGAGTAAAATTAAGAGGATTTTAATTTAAGATGGGATTTTAATTTTTTGGGGAAAAAGAAATATAACATGTGATTTTTTCCCCCAGTATGTTTGGTAGGGTCTAAGCAGAAATTTCCTCTCCACCATCGCATGGAAATCTTAACCTGCTGGTTTGGCCATCCTAACCTTACTTATGTTCTTGCTATCTTAACCTTGATAACTGTTCTTGCTATCTAAGCCACAATGTACCTTGAGTAACCATTACCTGCTCATGTTGTGCATTTACACTATGGAAGACTTCTGTGTGATGTTTGGCCACAAAACCTCCTCTCCTCATCTCTTTCTTTCTATGTGCTCTCTTCTTTTTTGCCTCATTTGATAACTTTGAGGAGGATGGTACTTTCCTTTTCTGTCACTCAAAAGTTGATTTTCTTGTGTATTTGAAGGTTAATGCATTCCCGATCACTGTTATGTTCGGCATGTGCTCGATTTTCCTCTTTGTGGCATCTATCTTGCAGAGGCGCCTCTTGGCTATCTCAGATAAGACAAGTAAGTATATATTTGTTGTCAGTTTTTTGTGATACGTTGTTGTAGCAGAACCAAGACAACTTGTAATTGTCCAGTATTTTAGCTTTTCGTATTTTAAACTGAAAAAGCAAACAAGCAAAAAACCTGAAAAGTGGAACCAAACACTCTAATTTCAAAGTGCAACTCCTTTTAAGCTAAATAAGATGCAAGTGGAACCAAACAGATCTGACACCAATGAGCTGAAAGTTTCTTGGTTCATTCCAGAGACTGAAGATTGGACTGCATTGAAGGACAAGGATGCTGAAGCAGAACCGTTGAACGACGCTTGATGTCAGAAAGTGGGACCAACAAAAAAACATGGGTTGGTTGAAAATCACCACCTAATTCATGCCATAAATTGTTGCAGGATTGGTTTTGATTCAAGGTACATTTGATTTAATGGTAGCAGGCGCCGCAGTGAGCAATGAACCAGAAATGGTAGGGAAGAAAGTTACGAATTGTTTCTTCGGCTGTGGTTAAAGCCACAAGAGGGGGTGGGGGGGTGGGTTAGATGAAATTCTTCTCGAGCTGTAACCAGTTAGCAAATTAAGGTTCTCTTTTGTAATTTTGATGTTTTCTTTTTCCTAATATAGGTCTTCCAATTGTACGGATTTTGAACTCTAATTTTGTTTTGTTTTGTTTTGTTTTGTTTTTTTTCACTCCTTTTATCTTTTGGGATAGTGTGGAAACTACACTACTGATTCTTTTACAGCAATATTGTGATTCATTATTTTTGAGCTTGTAGTGCATGTGGAACATTAAAATAAATGTCAGTTATCATGTATTTTTGGGGAGTAGGAATTTGATTATATATTTTGTTTAAATATGGATTATATTTCTTGCGTCTTAATAATCTCTTTTGGAAGATTAAAGGGGTTAGTCTGACGGATGGCGTGCTTGTGTGTCTTGTGGATTTGAATTTTTACTGCTGCAAAAATCTCTTTTTGAGATTTTTAGGATTCAAATATGGTTATTGGATTGAGTATCCAAAATGAAGTGGTAAATGTAAAATGCAATAGTTGAATAACATATATAGAGCAGTGATTATAGGTTTTATTCTCTTTCTTTCTCTCGTTCTGTTTTTTATTACTAAAAAATAAAAAAAATAAAAAAAATCACTACTTGGAAAATTTTGAATAATTAATCTACAAATTTCAGCAGCAGCTTAAAACTTATGAATCTAAATGGCTAAACTATGTTAATTGAAATGTGAATAATTCTGGTACAAGAAACAAAAATTTGATATGGTAAGGGTAGATTATTATTATTTTTTATTTTATTTTATTTTTAATTTATCCATAACAGCCATATATATATCATATATCATATATAAGTAAAGGAGTGTATTTTATCTAGAATGCATATGAATGTGCCATGTGTAAGATTGATTACTTGTTATGTGCCTTAGGTACCAAAAAAAAAAAAAATAGAAAAAGAAAACTCTATGGCTTAGGTATTCCTTTTTCTTCTCTAATCAATGGCCTTTCATTTTCCATTTTCAACTTCGATTAAAAATCTAGAGAGACCAAAGGTCTCATGAATGTAAAAAATAGAATGCTTTAATGGAGGAGGATGGAGAAGATGAAAAATTGCTATGATAGATGATCAAGAGCAACATTTTCTTCCCTCCTTATAATTGCACTCATCTAAATCAATATTATACCAAAAAACTTCATTTGCTCTCTATCATTCAGTCATATTATTCATTGTTACTCTCTTTATAACTATCACTTTGACTGGTTATTGGTATCGTATGTAAAAGGGAAATTTAGTCAAAATCCTTCCATTGGATCCTTATTTGGTGAAAATGGCAACTCAATTTATTTTACTTCATAAACCTCCTAAGGAGGAGGCACATAATTGAGTAAGGACGATATTGCCAGAGTAACATGTTACTGTGAACTAAAGTAATATATTATTGTAAGACAGAGTAACATATTACTATATACATCAATTTCGACATTAATAATTTTTTTAAGGGTTAATTACAAAAAAAAAAAAAAAAAAAAATCTAGGTTTCAAGTGTTTTTCAATTTAATCCCCAGAGTTCTAATTTCAATAAATTAAACCCTGGAGTTTCATCCGTGCTTTAATGTGAATTCTCCGTCTATCTTCGTCTCACTTCATCTTCTACCTGCTTTCAAATTCAAATTCACATGTTCAAACCCTCGTATCTCCCTCGTCAAAACTCCGTTGCGCTTCATTTTCACATTGTTAGATTCATCTCATGGCCTAGTTTTCATTTCACCCCGCATACACCTTGTTCCAACTCTTTTTGCATGCCGTCGGAACTCTGAAAGTTGGCCAAAAAATAATTTTTTTTTCTCTCTTTGGGCAAAATTTTCATATTCAAGCCTATATGTTTAAGCCTTTGTATCTCCCTCGTCGTAACTCCATTTCGCCTCATTTTTATGTCGTTGGATTTATCTCATGGCCTAGTTTTCATTCCACCCCTCATACGTCTTGTTCAACCTATTTTTGCATGTTATCGAAACTCCAAACGTTGGCGAAAACAAGAATTTTCTTTCTTCTTTTTTATTATTTCTTTTTATTTTTTCCTCCTCCTCCTCCTCTTCCACAGCGCCACCTCCTGGGTTGTAGCTGCTTCATTATCATTATTTGTAAGATGAGGATGTGGTGGTGGTACCGTCAAGTGGTGATGGTATACAACTATCCATAAAAATAAAAAATCAATGGGTCGGTGAGCATGTCAAGGCGCCTTGGTTTCCAATCAAGCATCATCCATTGCACCTCTATTGCCAAGAATATTGTTGTGATAGCAGCAAGGGGGAAAAAAAAGAAGAGAGAGAAAAATCTTATTTGTGGCCAACTTTCAGAGCTCCAACGACATGCAAAAAGAGGTGGAATGAGGCTTATGAGGGATGGAATGAAAACTAAGCTATGAGATGAATCCAATGGCGTGAAAATGAGGTGAAAAAACAGAGTTACGACGAGGGAGATACAAGGGTTTGAACATAGGGATGCAAATCTGAACCTGACTTGACAGGGACCCGATCCCCCGACCCCGAATTGAGCGCTTATTCTCCAAAAAATACTCCCAATGAGCCGGGGATTGTATTAAAAAATAAATCCTCGATGATATTCGGGCCGAGAATGGGGATACATGTCCCGGCCCTGGCCCTGGCCTCGGCCTTGCCCCGTTAAGCCCCTGATGTAAGATTACTATTATGACTCTGTTTATATATATATGTGTGTGTGTGTGTGTATGTGTGTGTTTAGGGTTTGGTTGACACACTCTCACTCTCACTCTCACTCTCACACAAACACAACGGCTGCTGCTCCTGTTCTCTCTCTTACTGTCGCTGTGTTTAGGGTTTCGCCTCCCCCTCTCTCTTTCTCACACACACACAACGACGGCTACCGATCCTCTCTCACCGCCGATTTTCAAAGGGTATCTCTCTCTCTCTCTCTCTCTCTCTCTCTCTCTCAATCTAGGGTTTACATATATATATATATATATATATCTGTGTATATATAGTCTCTCTAGGGATTTCATTGCTGTTTCGACCTCTATTTTTTTTCCCTCTAAATTTATTTATTTTAAATATATATGTCATTGATATATATGTAATGTATGATATTGTGGGGATATATTTTCTGAGTACCAACACGTGGCAAGGTGACGCCGACGTGTCAGCCGAGGTGCCACGTGTCTTGGCCGTTGTACCGAGGTCATCTCGGATAGGCCGAGGTTACCTCCGAAGATATCGGAATCCGAGATAAGTGGATAAGGGACAAGAGTCCTAGAATGAAGAGGGAACTCAACCTGGACATGGACAAGAGTCCTAGATTGGGAGAAGACTTCAGTTTGGGTAAAGATAAAACTCTTAAAGAGTTTATCCTGATCCCACTGGGAGTCCCAGATTAGCAGTAATCCTGAGTCCATTAGAGTTAGGCTCTCATTGGGACTGGGATTGAGTTGGCTATAAATAAGAGGCACCCCCATGGGTCTAAGGTATGTTTTTACACTCAAGCTAGTGAGTTAAGTACTTGATTATCTTTGAGAGATATACTGACTTGATCGTCGGAGTACCCCCGGGTGGAAGAACCACCGCCGGAGTCTTTTCTTTCTGTGCAGGTTACAGGGTGCCGTCTACTCTGCCTGTGTTCTTCCGCTGAATCACTAAGGAGGGCAGTGTGATCGGAAATTCACTCACACAATTTGGCGCCGTCTGTGGGAAAGAAAGAAGAATAGATGGCCAGTGACGGACAGAATGATTAGATTGAAGACAAACACTCCTGCTGGGAGTGGGAGACTTATCGACCTCGACCTTTGAAGGGGACGCATAACCACGTAAACTCGTGACGAGTCACGGAGTGAAAGATGCCGCCAGAAGGTGACGCATCAAAGACAACAGATCGAAGCGGATACTACAACAAAGATGACCTCTAGGTATGGAAGGATAAATACCTGCGGATGAACGAAGACCCTTCCAGAAGGGATGCAAAGACAGGGGGCATGAGCACTCCAAAAGAGATGACATTCAAGTATAGAAGAGCTCAGCCTAAGTGAGCAGATCCTGGATTCCACATCCCGGATCCGATAAGACATCATCTCGGCCTAGATGAGTAGGCCCGAGAAGACGAGAGCTCAGCCTAAGTGAGCAGATTCCAGACTCCAGATCCCGGATCCTAGAAGACATGATCTCGGCCTAGATGAGTAGGTCCAAGAAAAGAAGAGCTCAAACTGAGTGAGCAGATCTAAGAAGATAAGATCTCGGAGCTTAAGTCCGAGAAGAGAAGAGCACAATGAGCAAATCTAAGATCCCAGAGGATAAAAAGGAAACACACAAGATCAGACTAACGTTGGCCGGGTTGAAAGCCCCGGCCTAAATCCAAAGATAATACTTAACCGAAGTTAAGCCGAGATGATGTTTAACCGTAGTTAAACCAAGAAGATGTTTAACCGTAGTTAAACCGAGAAGATGCTTAACTGTAGTTAAGCCGAGAAGATGCTTAACCGTAGTTAAGCCGAGAAGATTCTTAACCAAAGTTAAGCCAAGAAGATGCTTAACTGTAGTTAAGCCGAGAAGATTCTTAACCGAAGTTAAGCCAAGAAGATGCTTAACAGTAGTTAGGCCGAGAAGATGCTTAACTGTAGTTAAGCTGAGAAGATTCTTAACCGAAGTTAAGCCAAGAAGATGCTTAACAGTAGTTAGGCCGAGAAGATGCTTAACCGTAGTTAAGCCGAGAAGATTCTTAACCGAAGTTAAGACCAAAGATTCCTTAACACTTGTTGAAATTTGTAGCAATTTACAAGTTGTTGAGCTGAAACCATTCCTTAACGCTTGTTGAAATTTGTAGCAATTTACAAGTTGTTAAGCTGACAAAGATTCCTTAACACTTGTTGAAATTTGTAGCAATTTACAAGTTGTTGAGCTGAAACCATTCCTTAACGCTTGTTGAAATTTGTAGCAATTTACAAGTTGTTAAGCTGACAAAGATTCCTTAACACTTGTTGAAATTTGTAGCAATTTACAAGTTGTTGAGCTGAAACCATTCCTTAACGCTTGTTGAAATTTGTAGCAATTTACAAGTTGTTAAGCTGACAAAGATTCCTTAGCACTTGTTGAAATTTGTAGCAATTTACAAGTTGGTTAAAAACGAGATGATGCTTAACTGAAGTTAAGCCGAGGAATGTTTACACTTGTTGAAATTTTTTGAGCAAATTACAAGATGAGTTAACCGAAGATTATGAAGTCTACCACTTGTTGAAATTTGTAGCAATTTACAAGTTTGGTATAGCTGAGATAACACTGAAAGACATTTCCGAGATATGATCATCCGAGATGACCAACTAATTTGTTAAGAGCTGAGAAGATTGGCAAGTACAAAAATGAAGACCTTAGAGAACTGAGATGATGAAAGCAAGAACGTCGGACTGATCTGCTTCGACGAACGACGATGGTTCAGCCTCGGCAGTCAATTTGAGGAGCTTCTTTACCGTTATCTCAGCATCAATTTCAAGAAAGAAGCAAAACTACTTGGCATCAGCAAAAGACAGTTGGAAAGAACTTCTCAGCAGCCTTCTCGGCCTCGAACCCAGCATCGATCTCCCGAAGAGTTTGATCAAGGCTCTTCTCGGCGATTGGCACCTCAGAGTTTGAAGACAAGGATTGAAAGCAAGAATTTGGAAAAAGACACAGAAATGCAGACTCAAGAACAATAGCAAGAAAGTGGTGAAATAGTGCAAGTGTTCAAGACAAAAAGATTGCATAGGTGTGTCAAGCCAAGAACAGTGGCAGAAATCAACAGATATGTGAACAGTGTGCATTCAAGAAGATGAATTGGAAACAACGGGTAAAACAGTAATGATGATTAACAAATGAAGCAGAGCTTCTTGGAAAGCAACAAGAAATAAAAAACCAAGAGGAACAGTGGCTTACTAGAAAGAGGGAAGTCGGAATGAGAATTGCCGAAGTCTGACG
The DNA here is from genome assembly GCA_025200525.1 of Camellia lanceoleosa. NCBI lineage: Eukaryota > Viridiplantae > Streptophyta > Magnoliopsida > Ericales > Theaceae > Camellia > Camellia lanceoleosa. Next base: position 122,904 of record JANUSC010000297.1, read on the forward strand.
ACAATGACAAAATGACGAAAGCTTCATCGGAGGAAAGGAACGAAGACAGTTGCAGAAGCTTGAAAGCTTAGAACAATGACAGATTTAAGCAAAAGAGCTAGAAAGGAAAAAAGCCAGAGGATTGAATAAAAAAAGAGAAAAATCAGAGTCAAGAAGACGATAAAGTTCAAAGATAAAAGCTAAGTGCCCAGGCACTAAGTGAGTATGTGAAGAACAAGAAAGTAATGGCCCAAACACGATGCTAGCAACAGAAAGCGGATATGACAAGAACAATGCCAGGCATTCAAACAATTCAAAACTTAAAAACAGACGAAAATAGAAGGCAACAGAGGGCAAGTAAACGGATTCAGAAAGGTTATGAAAGATTGAGCTTAATAGCAAGTAAAGAGTTTATGAACCTACCAAGATAAGTGAACGCCGATATGAAGATCGCCAAAGTCAAATTGATGACTGGAAATCAAGAACCCACCAGAAAATGTGAATAAAGCGGATGCAAAGCTCTTTGAGTTTATGAAAATAATGAAACCAGAAACCTCGGCTAGAAGGTATGATCTCGAATAGCTTGGAAAGCATGAAGCTTGATACTTGACAGAAGTGGACAGAAAAGTCCAGGAAACTTTGAGGTCGGCGAGTTTGATCTCGGATAGAGGGGCACAGATGAACAAACAGTATAGGTTCCATCACCTCAGAATGCCGAGGTAATAGAACCTAGGGGGCAGTTGTGGGGATATATTTTCTGAGTACTAACACGTGGCAAGGTGACGCCGACGTGTCAGCCGAGGTGCCACGTGTCTTGGCCGTTGTACCGAGGTCATCTCGGATAGGCCGAGGTTACCTCCGAAGATATCGGAATCCGAGATAAGTGGATAAGGGACAAGAGTCCTAGAATGAAGAGGGAACTCAACCTGGACATGGACAAGAGTCCTAGATTGGGAGAAGACTTCAGTTTGGGTAAAGATAAAACTCTTAAAGAGTTTATCCTGATCCCACTGGGAGTCCCAGATTAGCAGTAATCCTGAGTCCATTGGAGTTAGGCTCTCATTGGGACTGGGATTGAGTTGGCTATAAATAAGAGGCACCCCCATGGGTCTAAGGTATGTTTTTACACTCAAGCTAGTGAGTTAAGTACTTGATTATCTTTGAGAGATATACTGACTTGATCGTCGGAGTACCCCCGGGTGGAAGAACCACCGCCGGAGTCTTTTTCTTCAGGTGTGTTACAGGTGCCATCTACTCTCGCCGTGTTCTTGTTGAATCACTAAGGAGGGCAGTGTGATCGGAAATTCACCACAACGAAGAAACTCGTGATCAGAATCACGCAAAAAAAGCCGTCGGACAAGATGGTGATACATCAAAGAAAGCGGACAGAGGCAAGTACTATAATGAGGATGACCTCCAGACCTGGAAAGACAGATGTCTGAGGAGGGATGAAGAAGTAAAGGAGATGGCAAATAAGTTGGCAGACCTTCAATCGGTCGTCAACTTCATGATGCAGAATAATGTCATGCAGCCACCATACCCGCTGCAGGACACACCAATGCCGGCAGCAAACGCCCAGAAGAAGGGACGGAAAGAAATCCCCGAAGCCCCACAGCACACGAGGAGCGGAAGGTACTCTCACCGACCTTCCAGGGAAGTCGGCCGAGAAGAGCCGAGAAGAGAAGAGTCCCGAAGGACATACCGCGAAAAGGAAGCAGACCCCAAAGAACATCGGCATGTTCCGGGGCGGATACTATGTTTCGATGCGTCCTGCGGAGAAGGATCAAAAAGGGGCCACCATGAGGCCGAGAGTAGTGCGCCGAAAAGGCTGAAACCCAACGACAGCCGGGCTGCAGGAAGAAGTAAAGAGGACTTAAGAGATTACCTCAAGAGGAAACAGGAGAACCCCGGAGCCGAAGTAACTTCCCCGGTTAAGCCGAGGACTCCTTTCTCGGCAGAATTGGATAAATTCGTCGCGCCGAAAAGATTCAGTATGCCGAGGCTCCAGATATATGACGGTAAGTCAGACCCTAACTTCCATGTTGGATTGTTTTTGAATTCAATGGCATTGTACAGTGGGAACGAGCCGTTGCTCTGCAAAGTGTTCCCTTCATCCTTCGGGGAGATTGCATCAGACTGGTTCCACAAACTGCCAAAGGGGAGCGTGAAGAGCTGGGAAGGCCTGGCCGAGATGTTCGTTGCCAGGTTCATAACAAACAAACTGCAGCCACTGAGGGTGGATGCGTTGATGGCCCTAAAAATCAGCAAAGACGAAAGCCTTAGGGCTTATGCAAAGAGGTACTATGAGGTGTTCAATCGAATACCTGAATGCAACCAGGAGGTGGCGGTCGTATCTTTCAAGAACGGCCTGAAGGATGGTATCCATTGCGAAAGTCTTTGGCGAAAACCCTGCCAAAGAGTATGGAAGAACTCATGGCGAGAATTGAGAAGTACGCACGAGCCGAGGAAGACACCTCGGGGAACAAGGAGACGAAGACAGAAAAAGGCAACGGCTCGCCGAAGCGAGGCCGAGGTAACAATGGGCAGAACAAACAGGAGACGGAGTTGAGGACTAAACAAGCAGTGACGACGGTGTTCCGAATTCCAATCCAAAAGGTCCTTGACCAAATTCGAAATCAGCCCTACTTCAGGGCGCCGGCAAGAGCACAAGGAGAATTCATGGGGAGAAACCTTGGTAGGCGTTGTGCCTACCATAATGAGCAGGGCCACCCAACTCAGGGTTGCAGAGCCCTTAAAGCACACTTAGAAGATCTGGTGAGGCAAGGCCATTTAAGAGACCTTGTGGATGAGGCCCGAACCAGGGAAGAGCAGGCACGATTGCCTCAAGCACCAGCAGCCCCGCCCCCCCCAGCACAGCAACCACAGGCAGGTGGACCTCGGGTGGTTAACGTGATCCACTCAAAGGTGAATGAAAACGACATACGGGGGGAGACGCAGAGGGTGAAACATCTGCAGCATGTCAACCAGGTCGGACTGAAAAGACCTCGGCCTGAAGATTGCCAAGGACCAATGATAACCTTCACAGAGGCCGACCTTGACATGGTTCAGCACCCGCACAATGATGCCCTGGTAGTATCCCTCCAGGTTGGGGAGTGCCAGGTGAAACGCATCTTGATTGATCAAGGCAGCTCCTGCGACATCATGTATGTCAGATGCTATAAGGAGTTAGGCCTTCACCCTGATGACATGGAGCGATCAACGGCCCGATGGTCGGCTTCAATGGAACGCCGACATGGCCTTTAGGCGCAACAAGCTTGGAGGTACAAGCTGGCACGAAGAAGATGAGGACATAATTTATTGTGATTGATACGCCTTCGCCTTACAACATCATCCTAGGGAGGCCGTGGTTGCATGCAATGGGGCGATTCCTCAACCTTGCATCAACTCTTTGTGATTCCCAATGTAACATGGGATTGAGGAAATCGAGGAGATCGATTCAGAAGTAAAAATTGCTCCATGGCAGCAATGAAGCTAACCTGCAGCATTCGAGAACCAGAAGAAGCAGAGGTTGAAGAAGAGGACATGAAAGTCCTAGATGATGTCGGCAAGGAGCCGACCGAGAAGAGTGAAGAAGCATTGAAGAAAGTCTTCGTCCAAGAGGGCGATGAGGAACGCTTCTTTCTTCTCGGCACAGGATTAGCCGAAGAAGAAGAAAGGGAGTTGGAAGCCTTTCTGAGAAAAAATATTGAGGTGTTCGCCTGGACACCTTATGAAATGCCTGGCATTGACCCCGAGGTCACATGCCACAGACTTAACGTTGACAGGTCGGCCAAGCCTGTAATACAACGAGGAGACCGGCGTTGATGCACGTCGAGCGAAGGAAGAAGAAGTAGCTAGACTTCTAGAGGCGGGGCCATCCGAGAAGCCAATTATCCGACGTGGTTATCAAATACCGTGGTAGTAAAAAAGAAGAATGGCAAGTGGAGGTCTGCGTAGACTTCTAAATTTGAACAAAGCTCGTCCCAAAGACAACTTCCCTCTGCTAAAGATCGATCAGGTTGGTGGACGCTACATCTGGACATGGAAGGATGAGCTTCTTGGGCGCATATAGGGTACCACTAGATAGCCATGTACCCCGGATGAGGAGAAGACGTTTATCACTCCCAAAGGTGCATCTTATTCTGAGTCATGCCTTTTGGGTTGAAGAACGCGAGCAACTTACCAAATTTGGTGACCAAGATGTTCGGACACTTGATTGGCGAGCGTGGAAGTCTACATCGATGATATGGTCGTGAAGACCAAGGAACCGAAGGATCATCTCGTGACTTAGAAGAGGTCTTCAACATACTCAAAACATATCGGCTCGACTAAACGCATCGAAATCTTGGCGTTTGGAGTCGGATCCGAGAAGTTCTTGGGGTACTGGTGACAAGAAGGGGCATTGAAGCCACCGGATCAGATCAAGGCCATTCTCGAATTCTGAGTCGACATCGGCTAAACGAGTTGAGATGCTTCTTTGGAAGGGCCGCGACCCTAAACAGTTCATAAGCGAAGTTCGGACAAGTGCAAACCTTTTTCAATCTGGTGAAAAAGGCCACGATTTTTATAGACAGAGAATGCGAGGCGCTTTGGCCGACTGAAATACCTTACCTCGGCGATCCTCTCAACACCCCAACACGGGAGGAACTGTTCTTATACCTAGCGATTTGAGCCTTGATAAGTCTTTGTGATTATCCGAGAAGAGAAGCGGAGAGCGTATGCGCTACTATGTAAGTAAAACCTTGGCCGATGCAGAAACAAGGTATTTACCACTGGAGAAATTAATGCTGGCCTTGGTAATGGCCTCAAAGAAGCTAAACCATTATTTTCAGGCTCACAAGATAGTGGTTCTGACAGAGCACCCATTAAAATCGTTGTTACAACAAGGAGACTTGACTGGAAGAATTGCAAGATGGGCAGTAATTTTGGGCCAGTATGACCTGGAGTTCAGGCCAAGAACGGCAATTAAGGGCCAAGTCTTGGCCGACTTCGTGGCTGAGTTCTCGCCAGAATCCATCGAACATCGGGCTCCATTGAGCCGAGATAAACGATGTCCAAACAAGGAAGGAGAAGCCCAGCCAAAGGGTAAGGAACCGAGGAAGGAAAAACTCAGACCCGGCAGCATCTACATCGGCGACTCCTTTCAACTTTTTGTTGATGGGAGCTCAAACGGCAGTCTTGAGGCGAGGAGTAGTGTTAATTTCCCCGATGGAAATCTGGAACGATCTATTCGACTAGGGTTCAAAGCCTCGAACAATGAGGCGAGTCTGAAGCATTAATTCTTTGGACTGAAGTGGCATGCAGAGGCAGATGAGGTAATAGTTTTTTGTGACTCACAACTCATAGTGAATCAAACTACAGGAGAGTTCGTTGCCCGAGATGAAAGGATGTCGGTATATGCTAAGGAAGTCATCAGGCTGGCAGACATGTTTCAAAACTGCCGACTTCTTCAGGTTAGCCGAGATGATAACAACCACGCCGACGCACTGGCCAATTTGGCAAGCTCAGTTCAAACTGGGAAGACGAGGACAATCATGGTGGATTACCTATCAAGCCCGAGCATAGAGTCACCACACACAATGCAAGAAGCATTATGTGTGGACATGGGACCAAGCTGGATGGACGCAATTGTTGCATTCCTGAAAGAGGGAAAACTGCCAGAAGATCGAAAAGAAGCGCACAAAGTCAGACTGAAGTCGGCAAGATTCAGCCTAACAGCAGAAGGACATCTGTACAGAAGATCCTTCACTGGACCTCTTTTAAGGTGTGTACACCCTCTTCAGGTCGAAGACTTTTTGTATGAAATTCATGAAGGAGTTTGTGGAAGCCACGCAGGAATCGTTAGCTCCGCAGGGCCATTACCGGGGGTATTGGTGGCCCTATATGCAAAAGACGCAGAAGCCTATGTGAAAGTGTGAACAATGCGGAGGTTTGCACCATTGATACATCGGCCAAGGTGACTGAACCCTGCTTCAACCCTTGGCCATTTGCCCAATGGGGCATGGATCTTGTTGGAAAATTGCGCAAACAATGGGGCAACGGAAGTATCTGGTAGCTCTGAGACTACTTCACAAAGTGGATAGAAGCGAGCCTCTTGCCAAAATCCGAGATGTGGATGTGAAGAACTTCATCTGGAAAAGCATCATCACCAGTTGGGATTCCAAGAGCAATCGTTGTCGACAACGGAACACGTTTGACAACAAACTCATCAAGAATTTTGTGCAAAGTTCAAGATAAAGAACTATTTTTCAACACGAAGCTTCCCCCAAAGAAATGGACAAGCCGAAGCATCAAAAAAAGTCATTCTACCTGGAAAAAAGAAGGGGCTGGAGCCGGCAAAAGGGAAGTGGGTAGACGAATGGCCCAACGTGCTCTGGGCATATCGCCTCGCCGAGAAGATCAACAGGGAATCCTTTTGCCATGGCTTATAGCACGAAGCGATCATTCCAGAGATCGGCATCGAGGATCGAGCAGGAGTGGAGTACGGGTCTAATGATGTGCTCTTAGCCCGAGATCTGGACCTACTAGAAGAAAGAAGAGAGAAAGCTGCAATCCAGCTTGCAGCATACCAGCAACAGCTTGCCAAAGCTTACAACAAGAAGGTCAATCCAAGGGATTTTCAAGTCAACGACCTAGTCTTGAGAAAAGTCGGCAATAAGAAGGATCCCGAGAGAGGGCAAGCTTGGCCCAAAGCGAAGGCCCTCTGAGAATCACCTCGGTGTTAGGGAATGGGGCATATCGGCTCGAAGATAACGAGGGCAAAGCATTGCCTAGACCATGGAACACTTGTAATTTAAAGTTTTTCTATCATTAGATGTTCTTTGATTTTTCTTGTCGATATGGTCAATAAAATCTTAGCAGAATTTCTCTGAACTTATACAACTTGGCACGATGTTGTTTTTTTTGAATAATGAGAACCCAAGAGGAACTTAGGTTCACATTGGGGGCAGAGAGAAGACATTAGTAATGCTTAGCCGAAGTTAAGCCGTGATAAATTCCTTATCTTTACTTGTTGAAATTTGTAGCAATTTACAAGTTAAAGTTAAGCTGAGATAAATTCCTTATCTTTACTTGTTGAAATTTGTAGCAATTTACAAGTTAAAGTTAAGCCGAGATAAATTCCTTATCTTTACTTGTTGAAATTTGTAGCAATTTACAAGTTAAAGTTAAGCCGAGATAAATTCCTTATCTTTACTTGTTGAAATTTGTAGCAATTTACAAGTTAAAGTTAAGCTAATATGATCTTCACTTGTTGAAATTTGTAGCAATTTACAAGATGAAGATTAATTGAATTTATATGCTTTATACTTGTTGAAACTTATGACAAGTTTACAGGTAAAGCCCTAGCCCAGGCAAATCTTCAGATAAAACATGCCCGAGGTATGTTACCCGAGGAGATTGTGCAAAGAAGGAAGAATCTGGAAATCACACAAAATATTCTAAGTATAGAATCATTCAGAAGCAGTAAAGAAGAATTTAAAGACTGAAGTATTCAGAAAGAAACGGTTGCAGTTATATATGAAGAAGGCACTATGGCCTAGCAAAAATAAATTGTTTACAAACAGCAAAGGAGTACATTGGAGAAAAGAACGAAAAAGCAACAAAAAACAAAAGACATTCAAGTTGTTTCAGCTTCAGGAGTTGGTTGGGCTGAGACCTCGGGGGGCCCTTGAGAAACAACTTGAGATTTTCTTCGCCACAACCTCGGTCGCCCTTCCACTACAACCTTGCTTCTATATTCCCCGCCACCTAGGCGACTTTGTCTGTGCAACCCGGTCGATCTCGGCCAAAGTTTCATCAACACCTCTCCCCACTAAAAGAAGGTCGAAGATAAGGTGCGAAGTCGCCTTTTGGGAGGCGGCTTCAACCTCTACATCTGATCAAGTCGATCTTGGGAGGAGATTTGGTCTTCCTCACCAAAGCTTCTTCTTCATCTTCACCTTCGTTTTCAACGCGTCGACAGACTCATCTTCGATTTGGCTTGGAGATGGAGGAAGGGGGCAAGGAAAGGCCTTGAGGCCTCGGTCTTGCGCCATGGCGAGTCGGTGGAAGATCAAGCTTTTTTGCCAGAGCATTCCAACCTAGGACGAATCCTTTATTGCATGCTTTCTTGACCTGAAGCTTATAATCTTCAGCGACTTCGGCCATGCCTAGATCGTAGGCAGCATCAACTTCGGCTTTCTTCGTGGCTAGAGCATCTCTAAGCTCTTTCTCGGCTTGACCCTCTTAGCCTCGGCTTCCTTTCTTCGGCGGCAACTTTCCTAACGTTCTGCACCTCAAATTTTTGAAGAGCGAGATTGGGCCTTTGTAGCCTGCGGACTGATCTTCGGCCTTTTCATTTTTAGTTCGTTGGCCCTGTTTTGTTTATGGATAAGAGCGAACTCCTTCTCCATGTCAGCCAGCTTCCTCCCAGTTTCAAATGCCATCATGGAGAAGCTATGAGCATGTTGGATAGCCTGAAAGAATGCAAGGCAAAAGTTAATACAAGAAATTTCAGAATTCCACAAGTATGGCAGACAGATTTTCGAAAAGACTTACTTGGACTGAGCGCTGCATCATATGGACATAGTTCTCATAACCAGACATTTGTTCATTTTTCTCCATGTCGCCCTCAAGAAGGACGGCAGTGCTGAGTGCCACGCCGATCTGGGCATCGGTCGCACTTTCATTTGTATACACTGGCCGGTCTTCAAGAGTGACTTTGGGCTCCCAGGGGATCTTGGGACCCCTGGACCTCGAAGATGTCCCAGCAGATGATTTCTGTTTCTTTGCTGCAATAGACTTTGGTGGTTGGGCCTCAGCAGGTCTCTTTGAAGGCGCCGAAGTCATCTTCTCGGCCAGTTGAGAAATTGGCACTTCGTCTTCAACGTCGGCATCGGTTTCAGTAGCCTTAGCCTTCGGTTGGGCCTTCTTGGTTCTCTTCGGTTTTGGTGGGGGCACAGTTTGGGCTGGTGCATCATCCATATCATCAGGAAGATCGGCCAGAAGGTCTAGCACCTTTTTGGCTGGACGTTCCATTTCGGCCGTTTTAACAAGCCTTCGTCGGCGTTTCTTTGGGGCCGAGGTTGGCCAGACTAGAAGAAGCAACGTGTTACGTAGTGGAGGCGTTGATGAGGCGCTCCTCTTCCTCTCTCTTGGAACGTCGGCCAACTTTGATGTGTATGTGGGTATGAAGTTTAGGTGCAATGGGGCCTTGCGCTTTTCAAGCGGAAGATCCAAGAGCTTCTTCAGATCTTTCGAGATAAAAGGGTGGAAGTCCTTGGGTGGTTGCGACGTCTGCAAAAGCAGAACAAAACATGAAAGCAGATAAAATTTTTGAAAGACATGCAAAATTTTTGAAGAAAGCAATAGCTGATTGGCGTTGGGCTCTTACCCTTGCCCTCTCGGCCGTGCGTGGAAGGGAAAGAGATGGACTTCTTCATCTGGGCGAATTCCCAATTTCGAAGCGATCAGTGTCGTCTGACCCTTTGTTGGAGTCAGGAAGGTCGGCTACTATTTTGTAGGCAGTGGACCTCGGCTTAAGATAGTATACAAAACCTTTCTCCTTATGGTCAAGGCCACACATGGTGTAGCAATACTGGATGTCGGCAAGAGTGATTCTAACACCCTCCTGCCCAGCTAAAGCTATTATTCCAATGGGTGTCCTAAAGGCGTTAATCGACAGTTGCCTGGGGTTCAGAGTGTAGTAGTGAAGGACCTCGCGGAAGAGGGGATCAAGGGGAACCTAAGTCCACACCGAAAGGCTACTATGGGGAAAGGCATCTTGTCACCATCGGGCATAATGGAGTCGTCCTCCCCAGCTAGCCTGAGGTGAACATCGTCTGGGATAGAGAACTCTTGCCTAAAGTTTTGTAGTTTGGTAGGGGTATCGACCCTGTCCCTCCACACACCCATTATATTGATATATGAATAGTAGGCTACAGCAACAGGGCACTTTCGAAGGGTTTTAAGGACCTCGGCTAAAACCTAGGATCTGATTGTTTCAGTTTTTCCTAGAAATTGATGGTTTAACAACAAATCCCAAGCCTAAATCTACGAATGATGAGTATGAAGGGAAGAAAATCTGGAAAACAGGAAAGCAAAAAAGTCTCGATTCAAGAACACAAGAAAGTGGAAGGCCAAAAACAAAGATGCAATAGAGCGAGTGTTCACATGCAAAATCAAGTGAATGATTCACAAATTACATGACAAACAGAACAGTAGAGGCAAGAAAAACCAGTAACGATCAAAGAACTGGAGAAGAAGGGAACAGGGGCTTACCAGAAAGGTTGAAGCCGAGATGAGTTCTGCGAGGTCGGTGTGAGGCAACAGCGGTAATATTTGAGCTTCACGAGTTTGGGACAATGGAGGATTCGAAAGAGAAAGAGCTTCAGAGAGAGAGAGAACAAGGACTTCGAAATGTAAAAGTGAAACGAAGGAGAGAGAGGGAATCGTTTTTTCCTAAACTTGAAACGGCGGCAGAAAAATAGCAATAATTACGCCTAGGGTAACGCATGCGCCAGACGGCGCAGGCAGAGAAAAGACGGCTTGTAGGCGCGTCACTGGCACGGACCAGTAAGAATGAAACGCGTCCTCAGAATGGTTGAGAAAAGGTGTATGACAGCTCATACGCGTAAAGGAATTGATTTGAATCTGAAGAGGACGTACCGTCCTGGAATGAATGATCTCGGCTAAAAGTTCTTAGGCCGATGTACGAGAAAAAGTTCGGAGATAGGTTCCATCACCTCAGAATGCCGAGGTAATAGAACCTAGGGGGCAGTTGTGGGGATGTATTTTACGTACCAACGTGGCCGAGGTGACACCGAAGTGTCAGCAGAGATCCCCACGTGTTATGGTAGTTGTGCCGAGGTTATCTCGGCTAGGCCGAGGTTACCTCCGAAGATATCGGAATCCGAGATAAGCGGATAAAGGACAAGAGTCCTAGAATGAAGAGGAGGCTCAACCAAGATATGGACAAGAGTCCTAGATTGTGAGAAGACTTCAGTTTATGTAAAGGTAAAACTCTTAGGGAGTTTGTCCTGAACTCATCGGGAGTCACAGATTAGCAGTAGTCCTAAGTCCATTAGGACCAGGTTCCTGTTGGGACTAGGATTGTATTGGCTATAAAAGAAAGGCACCCCCATGGGTCTAAGGTATGTTTTTACACTCAAGCTAGTGAGTTAAGTACTTGATTATCTTTGAGAGATATACTGACTTGATCGTCGGAGTACCCCCGGGTGGAAGAACCACCGCCGGAGTCTTTTCTTTCTGTGCAGGTTACAGGGTGCCGTCTACTCTGCTTGTGTTCTTCCGCTGAATCACTAAGGAGGGCAGTGTGATCGGAAATTCACTCACACAGATATGTTTTTTAATTATTGATCTGTTTATTTTAAATATATATTTCATTTATGATATATATCTAGTTATTTATTTTATATATTTATTTTTTTTTAATTATGACCTGAGGCTAAATATGGTAGTTTGAGGGGGGTAATTTGACACAAGTGATGAAATGAAAGAATCTTAAGTTTAAAACAACAAAATTTAACAAACCATGAGAACTTGAAATTCTAACTTTCTAGATTTCCATAATTTTCATGTTGTGTGGAAAATAAAGCAACTTAAATTAAAGTGACAATAATCATGACAAAATGAAAAACTCATCTTAAAAAAGAAGCAGAGAAAGAAAACAAAAAATAGAAATACAAACAAAAATCAAGAACTATACTTAACAGGGGACTATCTGATAATTGTTTTTTTTTTTTTACTGCTTTAATTTATGTATGCTTGTGATTTTGTGTTCAATTGTGGTTGATTTTATATCTCATTATTTAAAATACATGTTTGTAGATGCAAGATGTGAATTTTAGTTTGCATCTGCTATGTGAATTTTAGTCTGCCTTTTGATTGAATACAATACTCATCATAACAGTGGGTAATTTAGATGGAAAGCATGTGTGTTTGTGTAGACACACACAAAGAGAGAGAGAGAGAGAGAGAGAGAGAGAGAGAGAGATAAAATACAACACTCATAATTTTGATTTTCTAATTGTTGTTGCTCTACTTTCTAAGGTATTCCATTAGGATATTTGGATGTGATTAGTGTTTACATTATAATGGGTTGCCTTTGTTTATTCATTTCATATTATTTTTATAAAGGTTGAAAATGTCAGAAGTTAACTCTCAAGTACCAGTTAACTCTTAAGTACCATTTGAGAACGAGACCTCACAACAATCATCGCCAGCTACCAACTCACCGTCTCCCCTCTATAATCAAAATATTATTGACTTAGAAGAAGAGTCTAATACTTATGGAGGAACTAAAAGGAAAACTAGTGTTGTGTGGGAACCCTTTAAGAAACAATAAGTCAATGGGGTGTGGAAGACAATATGTAATTATTGTAGTAAGCATCTTGGAGGTGATTCAAAATATAGAACTAGGCATTTGCATGATCACTTTAAGAGTTGTACTAGGAAAAAAGTGATATATGTGAGGCAAAAAGTTTTAACTAACAACTTTAATAGAGAGAGTCCAAAAATGAATTCTTATATTTTTTATCAAGATTTTGCTAGGAAAGAGTTGTCACATGCCATAATATTGCATGAATATCCCCTCTCTATCGTAGAGCATGTTGGTTTTAAACGATATTCAGCAGCACTCCAACCATTGTTCAAAGTATCTTCGTGAAATACGATAAAGAGTGATATTTTAAAGATTTATAATTATGAGAGGGTGAAGACATTGAGTTTGGTGGAGAGTAATAAAAGTAGGGTGGCAATCACAACTGATATGTGGACTGCTAGTAATCAAAAGAAAGGATTCATGACTGTTACATCACACTTTATTAATGATTCATGGACATTGCAAAGTCACATTTTGAGGTATATATTTGTAAATTTGCAAATCATTTAGAAGTTCTATCTTATTCAATTCAATTTGTATGTTATTAATAATTGTTCATGAATATTGTATTTTAGGTTTATTTATGTTTCATGTCCACACACAAAAGAAGTTCTTTGTGATACTTTGCTTGAGTGTATGATGGACTGGAATATTGACAGAAAAATCTCTACTGTTATTGTTGATAATTGCTCCACAAATGATGCCATGATCACCATGTTGATGGATAAGTTGAGTAATACATCGCTTTTGTTGGGTGGTACTTTGTTTCATATGTGTTATTGCACACATATTTTGAATTTGATTGTCAAAGATGGACTAGATGCCATATGAGTGGGTGTAGAGAAAATTCGGGAGAGTGTAGTTTATTGGACAGCAATACCTAAAAGACAAGAAAAATTTGAAGAAACAGTCAATCAATTGCGTAATCCATATACTAAAAAATTAGGACTTGATCGTGCAACTAGGTAGAATTCAACATACTTGATGCTTTAAACTGCCTTATTGTATAAGGATATCTTTTCTCGGTTGAAAAATAGAGAGCCCCAATATAAGACCATGCCAAGTGAGGAAGAATGGGAGTTTGCTAGAGAGATTAGTGTGAGTTTTAAGATATTTTTTTTCTATCACAGAGTCATTTTCTGGTACTAAGTATCCCACAACCAATGTTGTTTCCCAACTTTATGTGAGATTAGGATGACATTGTCTCAATGGCTCTCTTGTGAAATTGAAGTGATTAGAACAATGGCATCAAAAATAGTGAAATTTTTTGATAAATATTAGTTAGTAATACATGGTGTTATTGGAGTTGCTGTTCTACTTGATCCTAGATACAAGATGAGTGTATTGAAGTTTTATTTTGAAAAACTTGATGGAGACAAAGCTGAAGAGGAAATTGATAGGGTTCATCAAATTTGTTATGATTTGTTGCAAGAGTATCAGCACCGAGTTGGTATGGAGACTGATGTTGTTGGTGATTTTTCTATCCATCAATAAATTGTTACAGAGACCCTTTCAGAGTATGATTTGTTTACTAGTAAAAAGAGAAGTAAAAAAATGAAGAATGTAAGATTAGAGTTGGACCATTATCTAGAAGATGATGTTTTGCTAAAAACTTCAGGTTTTGATGTTTTGAATTGGTGGAAAGCCAATGGACCAAAGTATCCGACCTTACAGGCAATAGCTAGGGATATTTTAGCTATTCATGTATTCACTGTTGCTTCTGAGTCAGCATTTAATACTAGTGGAAGGTTGGTGAGTCCACATCGTAGTAGACTTCATCCAAACACATTAGAAGCATTAATGTGTGCACAAAGTTGGTTGTTGGCTGTAGAGATGAAAGATACTCAAGTAAATCTACATATTATTATTTCAATTTTATATTACCATGGAATAATTTCAATACTTAATTTATATTCTTTACTTTTTAGGAAATTCAACATTAGAATCAGTGGGCTATGCGATTATAAATGATGATGATGAATTCGACTTGGATGACTCGTGTAGCACTTTTGTGTAAGTTGCCATTCATCTTTTTTGTTTTGATTGTTAACATTTTTTACATCTTATTATTAGTATTGATTTTTTTTTTTCCTTTTGTTATTTAACAGGAATTCAAGTTAAAGGAGACGATGACAGCTGTGGTTATATTAGATTTTTGGAGAAACAATGCCGTTTTATTGTTGTCATATTGATGTTATATGTTGTAATAGACTAATGGTACTATTTTTTTTTTTGTTTTTTTTTTTGGTTGGACATTTGATATATTATGTTGCATGGATTATTTTGAGGGATTTATTGGTTATGGGTTGAGAGATGAGAGCTCTATATTGTTTGAGTGTTTTTTTTTTTTTTTTTTTTGGTTATTTATCCTATATTTGCTTTTGTGCTCAGTTACAGGTCTTATGCTACAGGTTGTGCTGTTAATTGTCCTATATATGTTGCATGGATTATTGATTCTTTTGTTACAGGTCTTATGCTATTGTGTGTTACAAGTCTTATGCTGTTATGCTGCTCATGTATGGGTTGAGTGTGTGAGATTACCCTTTGTGTTGTTGTTACTATCTTATGCTGTTATGCTGCTTATTTGTTTGGATGTTTATGTTTGGATATTGTTGCATTATGCATTTATATATATTATTTTTATTTGCCTCAAATAAATAAATAAATAAATAAATAAATAAATAAATAAATAAATAAATAAATAAATAAAATGAGATATGCAAAATTCAAAAAAAAAAAAAAAATTGGGATTTTTTGGAATCAGGGAAACCCGATCCTCGTTAGGGGGCGGGATTGGAGGGGTGGTGGTGTCCTCGCTAGGGATCGGAGGTGGGAACAAGGATTTATTTAGCTTCAAGGATTGGGGATGGGGAGTGTAATTCTCGACCCTGCCCCGGCCCGTTGCCATTCTTACTTGAACATGTGGGTTTGAATTTGAAAATTTTGTATAAAAAGAGAAAAATTTTATTTTTGGCTAACTTTTGGAGCTTTGACAGCACACAAAAAAGAGGTGGAACAAGGCGTATGAGGGGTGGAATGAAAATTAGGCCTTGAGGTGAATCCAACACTACAAAAATAAGGCGAAACAAAGTTACAACGAGGGATACTGTAGTGTCCCTGGTCTTAATCTCGACTTGTTTATGTTAAGTGGTAATCGTTACTCTATACTTACATATTTTTTTTTTGGGACTTTTGAAAAGTTATGGGTTGCATTTGATCTTTTAGTTATTATAATTGGGACCTCTTCCTCATTGTTTAGAGCCTCGATTGATGAGTTAACTTGTTGGTTGGATAAGATTAGACCAAAAATGCCAGATTCAAATATTTGTTTTGAATAGTGTTCACATTTTTGACTTTTTCTTTCTTCACATTTTGAATCTTGATATGTGCCTAGAACCATTGGCAAGCTTATTTTCAGGGCTTCAATTTGGACACAAAATTGACCGTATTCCGTTTCCGAACAAGGGAGATACACTTGTTTGAAGTCACTAGCAAAAGCTGTCTAGTCAAATCCGTGTGAATGGAAATGTGAATTCCGCATGAGCAGATTTTGCGAGAAAGTCATTTTTCCCTGAGTTGATTCACATGAGCAAATTTTGAGCACCTAGACATCGGTTTCTATGCTCTTTTCACTCAAATCAGATCCCTCTATATCTTTTTGACCATTTCTCATCACACACACACACACTCTCTCTCTCTCTCTCTCTCAAACTTCTCTTTTCTCTCCCTTATCTCTAAACTCTCACTAAATTTCGCATTTTCTTCGATCTACAAAGATTAGGTGAGAATTTGATACTAGTTCCTTGTACAAAAACAATGAGATTAACTTGTGTTACATATGTGTTGAATTACGAAAATAAATTACTAGTTGAGATTTGATAATTAATGAGAAAGATGTGATGATTTATTGTGGGTATTGGGAGTTTGGAGAGAAGGGAAAATAAATTTTAGAAATCAATAAAACATTTATATACTTTTGTGAAATGAGAAGTAAGAGAAACTGACGATTTTTTACTTTAAAACAAGTGAATAACTATGTTCGTGATGAATTACTACCTGTTGAACCAAATTTGAATATTTTGAATTGAATCATAAAAATGGGATGGTAGTGATGAAAGAGACTTTAATTATGAGTTTTAAAAACGACGTGAATTGGAAGTTGAATTAATTGGAGTTGAAAGATGAAAGTTATGTAACGTATAAATGTTGATAAAATCTAAATCAAGAGGATGAAATTGAATACATGGACTTAGTACCTGTTGTTTATGAGACTATGTCCTTGGCCATCAGTAAAGGATGGTATTGACGTTGTTGAATAATTTGTCAATTGTTGAGTTGAATGAAAGTGCGCATTGATATGGGTCTCTCTCCTCTCTTGATTTGCGCCCAGTAAAGTTTGGCGCTTTGACATGGGTTCATCTCCCTTTCGGTTCGCGGCTGGTAAGTGTGAACGGGTTCATCACCCCTCCATCTTGAGGACCGGTAAAGTTTGGTGCTTTGAAATGGGTTCCCCTCCCCTTCGGCTTGCGCCCGGTAAAGTGGGTTGTGGTGGTTATGGCTTAACAAAGCTAGAGTTTGTTATGTGTTAATTACATGTAGTGTATCTTCATACTTATGGTGTGATGAGAAGGGATGCATTATTGATCTTCCATACTTGTGACCGGTAAAATATGGTAATGTGTGTTGACGCGTCTATTGTTGCTTATATATACAGGTATTTGTAAACGTTCATTTTACACTTGTGCTTTAGGGCCATAACATATAGTAATTGTCCTTGTAGCCATAATGAGTTAGAATGTAGGACGAGTATACTGTTTAGATCGATCTTAGGAGATCGTGGTAATGTGATGAATGGTTGAGATTTCTTTAAATGCAATTGAAAAGTTTTGAAAGGTAAAAACTGGTCTTTGTTTCTTGTTATGTTAAAGAAGATCTTTTGGAAAATTGTATTTATGTAATGTCACACCCCAGATTTATACGATCCGGCTTACGTGAATAAATCATCCAATGATGAACAATGGATAACAACTCTCTTGCAAATGAATATAATATAGTCACACAATACATGTGTTTATTCGATTTTATACATTCTTAGATACAATATCTAAGTCGAATGAATGTTCTACAACTAAAAACATACACAAATGTTATAAATTAAATTGAATACCATGAGGCTTACATTGTAACGCCCCAAAATAATTGCTATAAACCATCCACAATATTAATTATATAACAACACATGATGAAATAATTATCTTTCATTTATCCCAATTACTTGTACAGAGGGTGACATATGCCGATATAAATTCACAAGTCTAATCTTGAATCTATAGCATATGTTACAACAAGAGGTGAGATACGAAGGTGAAACAGATAAATGAATGTCCTAAAGGCTTATAACTTTCCAAGGCAGTGCTTGGTTATAACAAAAATGAACTTATGTCTAATACAGTTAATGCCCTTGGTTTGTACAAAATAAATGCAGTAAATGCACAAAAGAAGCTATCGCTCTAAGTTCTCCCAAGCTATTGCCGTGGTAGAGGCATATCATCAGCACCTGAAATGTTTTTCCCATGTAGGGTGAGCCAAAAACTAGTAGAAATAATGCAACATAGTATATGAATATTAACAAAGTTATAAGGTGAATGCATATGCAATGCTCGTGCTAAAACATTTTTATATCTCTTTCTAAAACCATGCAATGCCATATGAATATCATAATTCATTTCCTTAACAATAGAAAAGAAGGTAGTAAATCACACTCTGGGAATCTCAAGGAAATACAACCTTTCACGGAAATTTCGTTTGTGGGAAACCGTGAACTGGCACCCATGTAAATGTAGGCTATACAAGCATCACTATTGACATTTCATGGATATTTCGTCCACGGGATCGGCACCCATGTATACGCGCGGTTTTTAGGACTTTTATTACGGACACTCAGGCCAACTTATTTCAACGAGACAATATATGTTTCCCAAATTCACCATCTTTTTCTCAAATTCGATAATCATTTTCAATATATAAATGTGAGATAATGCTTAATGTAAATGAATGAGAAAATAGTTTCAATTTTCCTAATTCTCATGCAATTTTTACAACAATCATAGCTATCCTCCACCGATAGCCCAAAACAGATATTTTTAGAGAGAGAAAGAGTCACAACTTAGGATTTTGAAATGTTTAGAGAGAGAAAGAGATAAAAAAAAAGTGATGTAAAAAATGACTTTTACGGACTGATATATGCGCAGACTGCTCGAGCACAAGAAACGTCGCTCAAGCGTCCAAACACAAAACATGTGACCGCTCGTGCGCAAGAAATTGTCGCTCGAGTGTAAAATACAAACTCCTAGTAGTTTTACAGACAAAGAACCACCGCTCGAGCACAAGAAGCCTTGCTCAAGCGAACACCACTTGAGCGTAAGAAGTTTCGCTCGAGCTAAGAATACCACCTCCCAGTAGTTTTGCAGACCTGCAAAAGTGTTGAGAGTTCACGAAGACTGCTCGAGCACAAGAAGTGCCACTCGAGCAAAGGAGCAAAATTCTGGGCAACAACAGTTTGAAAAATAAGCTACTAACTTATTCCAAATGTAACCAACATGTCTTAAAAGCCAAACTTAAAGAGTGATAAGGGAAAACAAGACATGAACAACGGTGTAAGACAGTGAAACCAGGATTCAAAACATCAAATGGGTTGAGTCTAAACCAGAATCGATATATACATCATACACAAGGGTGTAACGCTTGCAAGAATGGCACACGACCAATAAATAGCATAAATGGCCCATAACCTACAAAGAACTAAACCACCCTATATGGTTCTGAACACAACTTCACGTCACAGTCCACATCCACACATGTACACCTGAAAAATATTTTCAGTCATGTAGGGTGAGCATAAAGCCCCGTAGAGGATATTTCAAAACCTAAAGCATAAATAATCATGATGCAATATATATATATATATATACAATATGCCCAAATGCATTTTCAAATTAATTTGATTTCTCAACAAAATCCTTTCTTTCCAATTACCAAAACCTTACGTTTAATCAAAATATTTTTCCGAGTTCAAATCATCTGTTTGGTATAAAATCACTTTCTAAAAACTGATCCAGGTATCTCAATACCAACTAACAAATAAATTACTAAATCAAATACGAATACATCGCTAAACAATAGCAAATACATTGCTAAAACCTTTTTTCAAAACATCTTTTCAAGCCAAAACGATAATAAATAAAATGGATAAATCTTCAAGGCTAGTGTTCATACAAGTAACTATACAAGTCACAAGGTCATTTTTACCGGTGGCAACTGAAAGGCTTGACACCTACCGCGTGGGTTTAGGTCTTTCACCATGGACATACAAGTCAACTTAATTTTGCTTTAACACCCCTTCATAGCTTTACCACTTTATTTACCTTTTTCTAATAGCACAATATATGTGGTTCAAAATATTATTTTCTAAGACAATGCAAATTTTCCAAAACATAATACAAGAATTTCCAAAAGCTCTTTCAAAACATACAGTTTTAAATTCCAAAAATCCATTACATGCTCCATGATATGAATGATTTCAAATTGCCTAATTCATATGCAATTTCTAACATACGGCAATGTTATCCTGCACCGATAGCCAAAACAATTATTTCTAACGCAATAATTAAAAGATAACAATATAGATATATTTTCCAAAAAAGTAACAACACTCATTTTCAAAATCCCACAACCATTTCCTTCCCATCTCTTTTCAACCAAACCATTTACCAAAATCAATCCAACTCCCAAATAATATCATTTAGGATTTTTCTACAAATTGGGACTTTTTCACTTTTAGAAATCCATATGCATTTTGATTATCGAAAATAAGCAAAATCAAAGCCAAACAATCCCCAAAATTTCACAAAACCCTCAAGCCCAAAATAACATTTCAAAATCAACCAAATGACTACCAAATATAAATAACAAAATATGCCACAAATATATGCTACCGAACTCATATTGAGTTTAGGAAATTGACCTTACCTCTTGAAGCGGAGGGGAGAACTTTGAAAAACTCAAAGTCGATGAAACCACAAAACTCTTGGATCAAAAGAAAGTCCTTAACGAGATCTACAATCTTTCTCAAAGGACCAATGTGAAAAGATGTCTCTAACCAAGTAGATGTGGAGATCTATGTAAGAAAAGTTGAGTTTGAGAGAGAGAGAGAGAGAGAGAGAGAGAGAGAGAGAAACAAAGAATAAACAAATGAGAAAAGTGTGCTTGGGGTCTATTTATAGTGGTAAAATAATAGCCCTAAATTCAAAGAAAAGAATAAGTCAAACTCCTAAAAAGTAAGGCCCAAGGCCGAACCCAAAAATTTGGAAATAACTCACAGCGGTCGACCCTCAAGACAGTGGTGTCGACCCTCAAGAAGAAAGTGCTGAGACACTAATGTGTGCAACAGTCAAGGGTCAATCCTAGGAACTAGTGGTGTCGACCCTATATTTCAATAGCAACACCCAGAACATAGCAATAGACAAGGGTAGACCTTGGGACCCGTGGTATCGACCCTACAAACCAACAGAGACACTAAGAGTAAGGCAGTAAGGTGGTGTCAACCCCCAGCAAGACTAGTGTCAACACTAAATTTTTTTTCCAAGTTTCCAAAGAACTTTTCAACGTAAACAAGCACAAATGAACAATTCCAACAAGTCTAAATCGAATTGCACTCTTCCAAAACTAAGATACAACAACTCTAAAGACTCTTAAAATGAACTAAATGAATTAAATACACTCTGCAATAGTATAAAGGACACAAGTGCTACATGTAAATATATTTTGAAGTATGAAATGTCATATTTCATATATATATATATATATACGTGGAGTATTAATGATCATAGCTATCTATATGTTGCTATTGTTTAGGATTATTAGGATTCCTATTGAACCTTTATATTCATCCCATGTTGTTAATCATTTTTCAGGTATGAAGTAAAGAGTTGCTCGAGACTTGAAATCTATTAATTGTTGGCCATGTGCATTTTAAATGCAGGCGAAATGCCAATGTGTTGTAAAAAGGGTTAATCCCTTTTATATGTTTCGTTATTTTGTAATTGATGACATAACGCCTATAGGCGTGTATTGTATTTCATTGCATATACACGAGAGAGGACATTGTAATTTATTCCTTCCTAAATACCTTTGATGTTTATCATTATTGAAATGGACTGATTTAAAGGAAAAATGTAACATTATTCGAGTAATAAAAATCGGGCATTACAAATATAGAGTTTGAACATGTGGGTTTGAATTTGAAAGAAGGAAGAAGTGAACTGAGACGGAGATGGACAAAGTGTTCACATTAAAAAACGGGTGCAACTACAGGGTTTAGTTTGTCGAAATTGAAATTCTGGGATTTAAATTGAAAAACACGCGAAACCCTGGATTTTTTTTTTTTGCCTTATTTATTTATTTATTTATTAAGAATTTCATAGTCAACGTAGATTTTATTTGATAGATCTTGAGGAGAAGATTTTAAAAATATTACTTTTATTAAAAATCAACATCTAAATCAAAAGTTATATTATTTTAAAATTTAATATTTTGCTAATAGTGGTATGTGTTGGAGTTTTGAAGGAAAACTTTTTGGGTTTGTCCTTAATGCATGAAAGTTTTATTATGAGAGAGTTTTGACCAAAATCCCCTAATGGTTGGGCACGCACATTGCACGTGGTATGTAAGTTTTCATCGACTGTTAATATTGTAATTATGCATGTCTCTTAAATTTGTATGTGATATGTATGCAAAGCATGGATACTTGTATGAGTAAATTGATCGGTATCTAAAATACAACTAAGTAAGAAATGAATACATACTTGGTTGAATAATTTAAATGATAAATGAGAAATTTTATAAACATAAATATTAATTTATAGTTAGATTATTGAGATCACAATCTTATATTAAACAATAAACAATAAACAGATTCTTTAAATAAATAGTATTACACAAATCTTTTTCTATTTACTCCCCACTTCAACTTTTCATAATCCGTATCTGTAATATATTTGAAAGTATGAAATTAATTGCACAATTGCACAATTTTATTTAATAGTTTATCTCATAATACAAATTCATTGGATCTACAATTGCATATTATTTGCACACTATTGGTGTAAAAATGCATTAATATCAATATGTAATATATTTTTATACATTAAGAGTTGTTGAGTCTCGTTTCCTGTGCTACAAATATCTTGCCTAATGAAAAATATAACATTGGCCATTAGTATACAATTGATATACAATTGTAGTGAAATATATATATATACTGTACAATTATTGTCGTGATGTAGGTATTTTGCAAAGTTTTGACTTGTTATTAAAAGTGTTTATTGTGAACACTTATTTGTATGACATGTATATATATGTATATATACATTGAACATAATTTGATAGGAGAACAATGCACAATTTCGTAATTTTTTCCTAGCAAATATACTATATTATTAAAGCGATACGTGTTAGAAAATTAAAGTATTTGAAGGTAATATATTATTACAGATTGACAATGTACGAATACAGTAACATATAAATTTATATTTGTATTATATATATATTTATATAGGTAGACATTGACATATATAAAATATCACAAAAATAATATGTGAAATCTTTTGCAACAATATAATATAGGTAACAATAAGAAGTTAATTATTCATAATTAAATAGTTGGTCATAATGTAGATGTTTAGTGTTACATTTTTATGTGTATGCACCATTTTTTAAATAGATTATTAAATTCACGTAAAAATTGAAAGAATTTGTGAATAATTTGTGTAAAATTAGAGATTAGTGAAAAAATATTTAAAAAAAGAGAAGTTTATAATGTTTGATTTGGTTTGTTTTTTCAAATTTTTGTTTTGAATTTTTTAGTTTTCATGTTTTTGTGTCGTTGACAATTTTTTTTAATAACTCTTTTATTTTCTTTTTTGATTCACTTAATTTAATAACTTATTTATTTTTTAATTTTATTGTTAGATTTAAATTCACTTAATCTAACTATACTTAGAAAATAATTTGTTGTGTATTCTTTTTGAAAAAAATTATCAATATTAAATAATAACAAAAAATATAATAATAAAAAATTATTACAGGTTTGAATTTATAATTTTTTTTTACCAATATTTTACTTTTTAATTCTATTTAGATTATTAGATATTAGATTTTTCATGTAAAAGTATAATTTAAATATAAAGTATAAAGAAGTTTCAGTATCTTTAATCACCAAAACTGAGAAAATAAGAAAAAACCAAAAACCAAAAAAATAGATTTAAAAAATAAAACCAACAAAAGTGGTTATTGTTTATAATTTTGACATCAAACCTTAGTTATTAAAGTACCATATAAAATATAGTTTAAACAAAAAGAAAGTGTATGAAGTTAACCTGTGAATTTTTTGTAAACATAAATTTCAGAACATAAACATTACACTTCGGATCATTTACCATGTGTATTATCAAGAAATCAAGACAAAATGACAAACCTGAATCCATTGATGAACGGTTAAACGGAAGCGTGATTATCAATAAACTCTTTGTTATTGATTATGTTATTGCCTTCTAATCCTTTCCCCTTTGGTGCCTTATGTTTCTCCTTGAGAGGATTTAGAAAAATGGCAGTGTTCTTTTCCACTTGGGAAGGAATAGGGACCATAACCTTTTAAAGGTTGTAATTGGTTTTCAAAACTGAAAGGTTGTGAAAGTTCAAAAGGAATGAAAACCAACTTTAACCAATATGTTTTAATTTCTATTTCTGCCCCTCATAGAAATAGAAATTATACAACTAGTATCTACACATTAGGTCTATAACACATATACCCTTAAGCCTATTAACTAAATTGAATCACTTAAATTGTAGGCTTCTTATAAATGATAACACCACATTTAATTATGTGGTCCCATTGAGACATTATCTAACAATCTCCCCTTTGGACCACATATGTATCCTGAAAAATGTGCTTAACTTTAGTGAGCTCAGAAATTTGTTATCATAACTTGAGGGTATCCAAACAATCTTGTCCATTAACTATATTAATATAGGATCAAAGCGGTCTTCGTTACATCAATCGTAACTCGACTCACCAATGGTCACGTATACTAATACAGCTAAATGACATAGATCAATCATGGATGCGTAGCATGGAAATTACATGTGATGTGATCCATACATGCCTATTTCCAACTGGTCCTACTTAACTTTATTGAGATCAATACTGCACAATACATAACAGAGCGTAATAAACTGAATATTTAATTTCTGCAGAAATTAATCTAATTATATAGATAAAACTCAAGGCTGACATAAAGCAGTAATATAAATACAAACTCCCACTAAACCAGAATGTTCTCAAATAGAACAACACCCATCTGAGCAGTGTGCTCATGAAAGACCTTAGGTGGTAGTCCCTTCGTAAGTGGATCCGCTATCATGGAGTTTGTCCCAATGTGCTCTATGGAAATCTGTCCACTCTGCACTCTTTCTTTAACAACTAGGAACTTGATATCAATATGCTTTGATTTTGTCGAGTTCCTGTTGTTATTGGAATATAAAACTGCAGACTTATTGTCACAATATAACTTAAGTTCCAAAATATGCAACCCAGTGACAAAATTCCGCAGCCATATCCCTTGGTTTGATGCCTCATAACATGCTACAAATTCTGCGGCCATGGTGGATGAAGCTATGAGCGTCTGCTTTGCAAACCTCCAAGAAATTGCTCCGCCAGCTAACAGATAAATATAGCCTGATGTGGATTTCCTACTGTCTTGGCATCCAGCAAAATCGGAGTCGGAATATCCAATGACCTCTAACTTATTCGATCGCCTATATGTGAGCATATATTTCTTTGTTCTCTGTAAATATCGCATAACACGCTTGACTGCTTTCCAATGATCCATGCCACGATTACTTAAATATCTGCCTAACATGCCAACTATAAACGCAATATCCGGACGCGTACATACTTGAGCATACATTAGACTCCCTACAGCCGAGGCATAAGGAATCTTCTGCATTTCTTGAATTTCAAGACTGTTCTTCGGGCATTGGCTGAGACTAAACTTGTCTCCCTTAGCAACCGGGGTTTCACCTGATTTACAATTTTGCATGCCAAATCTAATGAGTACTTTTTCGATATAGCTCCTTTGTGATAATCCCAGAATACCTCGAGAACGATCTCGGTGTATTTCGATTCCTAATACAAAGGAAGCATCACCAAGATCTTTCATTTCAAAATTCTTAGATAGAAATCTCTTGGTATCATGCAATAAGTTTATATCGTTTGTGGCAAGCAATATGTCGTCAACATATAAAACCAAAAATATGTGTTTACTCCCACTGAACTTGTGATACACACATTCATCAACAACGTTAGTTTTAAAACCATACAAAGTGAGAACTTGATGAAATTTGAAGTACCACTGACGAGAAGCTTGTTTGAGTCCATAGATGGATTTAGTCAATTTGCAAACCATATTCTTTGGGTCTCCTGACACAAAGTTTTCTAGCTGCACCATATAAATTGTTTCTTTAATGTCACCATTAAGAAAAGCTGTTTTGACATCCATCTGATGCAACTCAAGATCAAAATATGCAACAAGCGCCATAATTGTCCTAAAAGAATCTTTCGAAGAAAGCTGAGAGAAAGTTTCTTTAAAGTCAATTCCTTCTTTTGAGGAAAGCCTTTGGCTACAAGGCGTGCCTTATACCTCTCCACATTACCATTTGAATCCCTTTTGGTTTTAAATATCCATTTACAACCTCAGCCGCACCAACTGGTAATGAGACAAGTTCCTAAACTTTATTGTCTTGCATAGACTTATATTCTTTATTCATGGCTTCTATCCACTTATGAGAGTTGGAACTTTCCATGGCTTGACGAAAGTTGATTGGATCATCTTTCGACATTCCATTTTCTACCTCATGTTCTTGGAGATATACAATATAATCATCCGAAAGTGCAAATCTCCTTTCTCTTGTGGATCGCCTTAATGGCATGTATTCTTGAGGTTGAGGTTGTAGAGTTTGTTCCTCAGGAACAATTACCTCATCTTGAATGGGGGTTTGAACTATATTATCTTGAACAACATTGTCTGGTTGAGGATCCGAAATTACTTCTCGAGCAATGACAGGTATAGGAACCTGTGATTGGTCAAAAGTAGTAGTAGGAAGGGGGATTACTCCTTCCTCCTCAAAGACAATGTCTCTAATCGATTTCTCCCCAAACTCAACATCCTCAAAAAATGTTGCAATTCCCGTCTCAAATATTGACCTATTTGTGGGATCATAAAACTTGTAACCCCGTGATCGTTCGGCATAGCCAATAAAGTAGCTGCTAATGGTTTTAGAGTCCAATTTTCTTTCATGAGGTTTATAAGACCTCGCCTCAGCAGGACACCCCCACACATGCAAATGTTTGAGACTAGGCTTTCGCCCAACCCAAAGCTCATAAGGTGTTTTTACAACTGCTTTAGTTGGCACCCAATTTAAGATATAAGTTGCTGTCTTTAGAGCCTCACGCTCACATTAAGTTACCAAACAGATAATCTCTAAATAAAGTAATTTAATGACAACATCTCAAGATACCTAGCACAACATTAATACCAAACCTTTGGGTAGTGATATTAACTGTAAGTGGTATTCTTGTTGTAACGATCAAACATTGACAATAAGTTATGTCAAATAACAAATCTATCTTTTGATGGATTTATTATTCACATTAGGTTTTTTTGACAATTGGCACATGTTTATCACCACAAAATGTGTGTGTAATTCTGCCAAGTCTTAATCATGTCTTTGGACCGATAAATACCCGCATGAGATACATAGACATGAACATCAAAACATTCCATATAAAACAATCTAGACAAGAGAGATCACTTTTGTGGCATCTTGTTTGAATTGACTTATATTGAGAATGTTAGAAAATTAAATTTCTGTAGACGTTGTATGAAATTACATTAAATTTAAAGATTTCTAAATTTGTGACCCCGTATATGTTATATAATCTGCAGCAATCCCAATTATATACATACATATATAAATAGAATTGACGGGTCCAAAAACAAATAGTTTTTTTTTTATGATGTTCAAAATTAAACCGATCAAAACGCAAGATATATCTATATATATATAAATACATGATGTTCATTCATTTGAGAGAAAAAAAAAACTGCCCACCGAATCATTTTACAATTCCAGAAAATAGATTGCCATTTTCATAGAACAAAACAGGAAAAAACAGAATTTACATTCATAAGAAAATTCAGAATCTGATTCCAAGAAACTAAATAGAATGAATAAAGCATATCAATTCTGATAAGACACATGATATGCTTGCTCTGATACCAATTGTAAACATAAATTTCAGAACATAAACTTTACACTTCGGATCATTTACCATGTGTATTATCAAGAAATCAAGACAAAATGACATACCTGAATCCATTGATGAACGGTTAAACGGAAGCGTGATTATCAATAAACTCTTTGTTATTGATTATGTTATTGCCTTCTAATCCTTTCCCCTTTGGTGCCTTATGTTTCTCCTTGAGAGGATTTAGAAAAACGGCAGTGTTCTTTTCCACTTGGGAAGGAATAGGGACCATAACCTTTTAAAGGTTGTAATTGGTTTTCAAAACTGAAAGGTTGTGGAAGTTCAAAAGGAATGAAAACCAACTTTAACCAATATGTTTTAATTTCTATTTATGCCCCTCATAGAAATAGAAATTATACAACTAGTATCTACACATTAGGTCCATAACACATATACCCTTTAGCCTATTAACTAAATTGAATCACTTAAATTGTAGGCTTCTTATAAATGATAACACCACATTTAATTATGTGGTCCCATTGAGACATTATCTAACATTTTTGATATGTAACACAAATCTCTATTTAAAAATGCATGTGCTTTTCTTTATTTAGATTTAAACGGATGCAAACAACTTTAAGATTCAAACAAAATTATTCACAGTGATTTGATTCGTGATGAATAATTGTAAATATTATGTATATCAGTACAAAAGCTGACACAGGAAATAAAAAAAAGTAATTATTTTTTTGTTATTCAATTATTATCAATGTAAAAAATAGAGAGACGACATTTTTTTTTTTTGGATAAGAAGTGAGATGATTTATTTATATTTATATAGAACTCTTGGAAGCAAATATATCATTTTTGAGTGTTCAACTCTAAAATAAAAAGATAGTTTATATAGGACTTTTCATGACTTTTAGAAAATATAATAGATTTAAAAGGATAAAATTGAAATTTAAAAAAAGTAGAAAATATGGCAGACTGTTCACACTTTTATTATTTATTTATAATAGTAGTAGAATTATATTTTATATAATTATTTGTGCATATCTTTTCGCTTTTTTGAAGAAAAAAAATTAAATAAATACAATAAAGAGTGAAGTCATAGATATACACAAAATTCCCCCCCCCCCCTTAATAGTTCTTTAGTTCTCTTCTAATTAAACTATTAGAGTGGCGAATTGTAAATTTCAATGTTGAAATCAAAATGTATATTGTATACATAAAATTAGTTTAAAAATTTTTACGCTGTGTTTGGTTGAGAGATTTGAGAAGGGATTTGAAAATAGAAAGAGAAAATGTATATGACATGTGAATAAAATATACCTACATTTCACATAATTTCACGTACCTTTTCCCTTTCCTTTTCCAAATCCCTTTCTAAATCTTCCAAACAAACATAATAGGAAAAAAAAATGATAAATAATATAGACGCAAAATCAAAATTTTTTTTTTGTTGTAATAACTGAAGACTTATTATTGGTGAAATCACTATCTAATATTAGGCATTATATTTTGTATAAGTATATGAAGTGAAAAATGGCTAACATATGATTCCCATATACATATGAAAAATGATTTTTAAATATTATTTTGATTAGTTAATAGCAAAATTATTTTAAATTTTGATTGGTTGCAACATCATTCTTTAATTAAAAATTATCAATTTTATAAATTATTTTAAATAAATGATTACTTGAATTTATATCTCTTCTATATATCTAATGAATTCATATGTTTTTTGTAAGAATTTTTCCTAAATATGACTTAATGTGGCTTATGCATGATTATACTAGATTCATCTCATTAAGTAAGATACATGTACATCAATTATATGGTGACTAATCATTGATGAATGCACCTATATGTACATAATGTATAGAAGACTAATGGAGATAGTGTCAATGCATTGAATGTGATAGATTCATTATGAATGAATCTTAGAGATGCATTATGTATCTATTATGATATGTAAGATATATTAATCTATCTAATGAATTCATTAATATAGAAGATGCATTATGTATCATGAATGTATAAGATAAATTAATCTATTTAATGAAATTCATTGAATGAATGGATTCTTTGATGAGAAGAATACTAGTATAAATAGTGTAAGGTCCCAAACCACACTCTCCATTACAAAACTCAAGTTGTCACCACAATAAGGCTCCCATCGCCTAGAGAGAGAGAGAGAAGTGGTTTGAAGATGTCAGACAAGTAAAGAACTTGAAGATCAGGGTCTTCCATTCAAGGTTTCTCTTTCTTACAAGAGGATTTCATACTATCATGGATCAAGGTATGTATTCACTTATTTTGTATAGTAGAAATTCATATAGTTTTCATATATAGAATTGAATCCTTAATAGTTTTTAGTTTATGTTCTACAAAGTTTTCTATCATTTTTTTCTTTTAACTTAAACTAATAGATCTTTAGTTGTCTTTCGGTAAACTATCAAGGTGATGATTTGTAAATTTGCAATATTCAAATCAAAATATAAGTTGTATACAATTGGTTAAAAAATTTATATATGGATCCTTACAAAAATAATAATAATAATTTTTATAACTAAGGACAATGTTATTATTGGTGTAATTCAATTTAGCACTATTCAATTTTTGGCATTAGTTGTTTATCATGTATGAAAAAAAATAATTTTCAAATATTATTTTAATTTCCTAATAATGATTGTTGCAAGATCCCCATTTAATTAGAAATGATCAATATTATAAGTTATTTCAAATATATGAGCATTCACTGCTTTATTTGAGTTCTTTTTTTTCGACTTACATAAACTTTTTGTCCTATACACAAATACAAAAAAAAATAAAAAATTACATGTGTCAGGAAAAAGTTTTGTATAGCAATAGAGTACCAAGTGGCATTATTCTTCTCCCAATCACAAATATATGATTATTTGTATCAGAAGGAGGGTAAGATATACCATTATATGTGATTGTACTAGAAAATGGTAAATTACATGTTCACAAATCAATGAAAATTTTAAATGTGATGCTAAATTAAGAATATTTTTAAATAGGTAACCCAAAAATGTTATAAAAAAATAAAATTTTCCGTGCAAAAAAAAAAATGTCTTGAATGAATACAATTGAGAGGATTAACAATAAGGAAATTTATCACTAAGTCCCACCATAGGAACTTATGATCCATTTGGTCCCAAACAATAACTGTTTGCTTTCGAAGTCCTGTTTGGGCGTGATTTGTTATCGGCAGGTCCTGATTCAAACGATAATGGTTGTTTCGTGCCTAAAATACCCTCGCTTGTTTCGTGGGATTGTTTTGTTCATGTTTGGTATGTGTGATCCCACATTTTTTGGAACCCAGAATTTTAGTACAATACAATTTGAAAGTGGAGGGGATAGGGTTGCTGGTCCAATATACTGATTGGGGGAGACGAAGTTTTTTTCAAACAACGTTGGCATTGTTGCCGGCATTCAGATTTTGGAGGACATGCTTAGAGCTTGTGTCCTAGATTTCAAGGGGTCATGGGAGAGGCATTATCGTTGATTAAGTTTGCCTACAACAATAGTTATCAAGCTAGTATCGGGATGGCACCGTTTGAGGCCTTGTATGGCCGACCTTATAGATCACCAGTTTGTTGGGCTGAGGTGGGGGATGCATCATTGTTGGGTCCTGAAATTGTTAGAGAGGCAACTGAGAAAATTGCTCTCTTTCAAAAAAGGTTAGCTACAGCCCAAAGCCAACAAAAAAGTTATGCCGATAAGAAAAGACGACCTTTATCTTTCGAAGTGGGTGACCATGTTTTCCTTAAGATCTCACGTAGGCTGGGTTCAATGAGGTTCGGTAAGGGTGGAAAGTTGTCTCCGAGGTTTATTGGGCCTTTCGAGATAATGGAGAGAATTGGGAAAGTGGCATATCGGTTAGCCTTACCACCACAACTTTTGGGGGTTCACAGTGTGTTTCATGTGTCCATGCTTAGGAAGTACGAACTTGATCCTTCTCATGTGCTAGATTGGGTTGACTTGGAGGTAGATGAGGATGCCTCTTATGAAGAGCGACTGGTTCAATTATTAGATACGCGGGAGCAAGTGTTACGGGGTAAAACTATACCGTTAGTGAAGGTGTTATGGAGGCACCATGGGGTTGAGGAGGCAATGTGGGAACGGGAGGCGGAAGTCCACTCCAAGTATCTATGTTTATGAGTGCTTGAGTTGTTGTAATTTGTAATATCCTCTAGTGTTGAAGGAAATGTACCAAGATTATTATCATGTGTTGTTATAAGTGTTGTGCTTTGAATATAAAATGGATATGTGTGGTCATTATTGTTGATTGAACTATTTCGTACTTATATGATATCGTAAACCGTTGATGTTAGCCTTGGGGCTAGGCACTTGGAGGCCATGACGAGAATGGCAAATCTTGATGGAAAATGGATATTGTGATTTGAAACAACTTTTGCATAGTTTTGATCACTTGTTGTCTTTGCTGGTTTGGGGAGTTTATTCAAATTTCGGGGATGAAATTTCCTATGGTGGGGAGGTTGTGATGACCGGGTACTTAACTCGTTTCTCTTTCCTTCATTTAAACTTTGGGTTTGTTCTGTGGGGTGTCGGCTTGACTTGAAGCCTTGTTATTCGTTTGTGCTTGTGGTGTCCGGAGGTTTCTCTCAAATAAATTCTTGTTCTCGTTTATTCGGTGTTGATTTTCACTTGTTTCGGAGAGTGTGAGACCAGGTCCGAAGTGCCTGGAATTGAGCGAAGAAAAATTATGGGCTGGAGAACCAGGGCCGCACGTGCGGGAGGGGCCGCACGTGCGGAATTCAGGGGATGTTTGGGGCATCACACTGTAATATATGTAGGTGCGGAGCAAGGTACGGGAGGAGATGGCTGCACGTGCAAGGATGAAGGCTGCACGTACGGGACGCTGGGCAGTCCGAATCTCTGTTTTATTTTCTCTTTAGGGTTGTGTTTGTATCATTTTTGGCTTATCTCTCTCTCTCTCTCTAAAAATAATCTCCTCTCCCCTCTCTCTACATCTTATACACCAAAACACCTAGAGTTCTTGATTTCTTTGAATCTAGTGCATTCTGTAAAGAAAGTATAACGCAGCGGAATAAAAAATCATGGTCATACCTTTCGAACAGAGTCTGAATTGAAGGATCTCGTGGGTAAATCACGTGCTTCCTGAATCTAGTCAATCAACCCAGCAATGGGGTGATATTACAATAGTGAATATCACCTACACAAACCACAGTGCAAATGGCTTTGATCGTTGTTTTTGGGAGAGAGTCAGTATATGGGAGAAACTATATATGGGAAAAACTCAGATCATACGTTGTTTATCTCTTAATCACCCATAACCCATATATCAGATATATAATGTTATTATTATCTATCCATATCAGTTAATGGAGATAATATCTATATCCTGAGTGGTTATCCTAAATAGGTTTGAATTCAATTTCAAAACCTATTTGGATAAGGTTCAAATTCAAATTCAAATGGTCATGCCACATGGGCGTCCATTTCTAACATCTCCCACTCGCACATGAGTTGGAATGACACTGCCACATCTCTATCTCAATCTCCTCCAAAAATGAACAATCTCATACTAGCCAATGCACTGTGTGACCGCTGAGAACACCTGCATGTGGGAGCTCTATACTAGAAACTCAATATGAGTCAGTATAGAGACATCAACCCAAAAAGAACAGAAATAGTGTCTCATGTACCCAGACCCATCTAGCTACATCAGTCCAAAAAAACATCTCTAATCCCTCAAAGAGCATGTTTGACTCTCCTAGGTCCCGCATTATATTCACACCCAATCAGCATCCTTTAAAGAGCGATATGAGTTGTCAACAGTGAATATAGAGTAGAGATGTAGAACTAGATGATCTTCCCTTCACCCTCATATCATTCAATTTGAAATTGACCGCTTTCCCAGTAATGTCCCTTAAAGCCGAATCATACATGACCGCAGGAAACATACCAAAGTAGCCGAACATCAACTCCTCATCTTATGACATAGTCAAAGGTCACAAAAGGCACAAAGTGAAGTCATATAGGGAAAAAATGACTTTTAGGACTCACATGGTGAAGAAGCAGGGATCCATTCTTTCACCTCGCTAACGGGTCGATAAGCACATGCAGTACGAATGCATGTTATAGTGGAGTTACTCTTCCAAAGAGTGATGTTAAACTCACACACCATACAGATCTTAGTCTAGTCGCTCTTAAGCGCACAAGTCGCTTCCTAGCGTCTAACTCAAATTCTCTATTTGCTCGCCTCTCAGGCATCAAATGAGATCTCGCATCTGACTATTCATAACAGGCACATCATGGAAAAGTGGGTACTTTCATATCCATGGTCGGTCTCCAATCAAGACCTCATCTTGGCTCCAACCAAGGCTACATAGCTAGTGGATAATTTTAGCTTCTCTATTTGTTCCAAATATAATAAGCTACTAGTCTCATCCTTACTCGCTACCTAGCGCTAAGGGCGATTGCTTGTGTGAGTGAGCCAATTTTTCCTGCTAACATCAATTTAATTATTTTGTGTATGCTAGTTCACAAACCATTGCAAAAGATAGTAAACATAAATGTGTAATAGAAACAAATATGAATACTAATGGCATAAATATCCCCAAAAAATTAAGAGTTCAACTGAATACACAAAAAAAATCACCACCTACGTAGTCCTAAAGCCCTAACATGAGTAAGATAAACATCTCTAGCAATGGGCTTAGCCAAAGGGTCCGCAACCATGCGACTCGTAGGGATGTGCTCCAGGATCACTTCTTTCTGCGCCAAAATGTCTCTGGTAAAGTTGAACCTCACATCAATGTGTTTGGTTCTACCGTGGTATTTAAGATCCTTAAGCGTGGCGAAGTGCGACCATCTTTGTCACAATGGATAGTCACAGGGTTTGAAGTGTGTGTGACAACATCCAAATGCTGAAGGAATCTCCTCAACCACACGGCTTCCTGAACGGCAGATGAATAAGCCACAAACTCAGCCTCCATAGTCGATAAAGGCGTCTGAGATTGCTTCATCGCTCCAAGAAATAGCACCATCGCTAAGCATGAAAGCATATCTCAAGTAGACTTACGCTCATCTAGGTCTCCTCCCCAAGATCACAATAGCCAACTAGATGTAGATCTGAACTCTGGTAGCAAAGTGTGTAATCTGCAGTCCCTCTAAGATATCGTAATATCCTCTTAACTGCTTTCCAATGAGCTGGTCCTGGGTTGGATTGGTAACGACTCACCAATCCGACTGCATAACAAATGTCAGGACGTGTACACATCATAGCATACATCAAGCTTCCAACAACATTTGCATAGGGAACATGGGCCATCTTTTCATTTTCTTCTTGAGCCTTCGGACCCATATCAAGGCTTAGGCTCTCGCCTTTTACAACAGGAGTGTCAATGGGTTTGCAGCTCTGCATCTGGAACCGCTCTAGAATAGTCTTAATGTAAGTCTCTTGAGACAAACCAAGAAGTCTCCTAGAGCGATCCCTAAGGATCTTAACACCGAGCACATAGCTCGCCTCACCCATGTCCTTCATCTCAAATGTAGAGGACAACCACATTTTAGTGGCGACAATCATCTCCTTGTCATTTCCAGCCAATAATATGTCATCTACATATAATGACAATATCAGAAAAATGTCCTTGGACCGCTTAACGTACACACAGTGATCTTCATCAATCATCGTAAACCCATTAGAAACAATGGCTCGATGAAATATCAGATTCCACTGTCTGGATGATTGCTTTAAGCCATAAATAGATCGTTGAAGCTTGCAAACTTTGCGCTCCTGACCTACTGCCACAAAGCCTTCTGGTTGATCCATATAGATCTCTTCATCCAATTCTCTATTGAGAAATGCAGTTTTAACGTCCATCTGATATAGCTCTAAGTCCAACTGAGCTACTATGGCCAGGATTAGGCGAATAGAGGCAAACCTTACAACTGCTGAAAAAGTTTCCTCATAGTCCACACCCTTTCGTTGGGTGTAACCTTTCGCCACTAGGCGAGCCTTATACCTTTCTATGGAACCATCCTCCTTGCACTTGACTTTGAGAACCCATTTGTTCCCAATAGTCTTGCGCCCTGGCGGCAAATCAACCAAGTCCCAGACATGATTTTTCTTCATAGACTCTATTTCTTCATCCATTGCAGTACTCCATTCTTTACTAGCAGGGGATGAGAGAGCCTCTTTGAGATTCTTAGGCTCCATCTCATCACTCGGAGCAATCATGAATGCTTCCCCTTCAATCTCAAAACGAAAACGGGGTATAGCTCCATGTTTGCTTCTACGTAGTTGAGAATCCTGAGAATCCTCATCTATTGGATCTAATCCATGGGCAGGTAGATCGCTCCCACTGTCCCTAGGAGCTTGAGGAATTATTTCCTCATTCTCTACTAGGCTACTAGGTGCGCCTTCAAGTAGATCCTCCATCTCATAGAGTTCTACTTCTCTAGTTACCTCACCTCTGCTAGGGAAATCCTCCTCTAGGAAATCCACGTCTCGTGACTCAATTTTAGTCACACTTCCATCCGAATGCTCCCCAACAAACACATAGCCCTTAGAATGCTCACTATAGCGAATGAAGATACACTTCTTTCCTCTAGGGCCTAACTTCCCAAACTTATGAGAAGCATTGTGTATGTAAGCTGCCGAACCCCAAGGCCGCAAATTGCCCAAATCAAGCTTTTTGCCAGTCCACATCTCATATGGGGTAGAAGGAACTGATTTGGAGGGCACACGGTTAAGGACGTAGGCAGCAGTCAACAAAGCATCTCCCCAATAAGAAATTGGAAGATTAGCTTGCGCCATCATTGATCTAACCATGTCAAGCAATGTGTGATTCCTTCTCTCCGCTACACCATTTTGTTGCGGAGTCCTAGGAATTGTCAATTGCCTGATAACTCCTTTTTCCTCATAGAGCACTTTAAATTGCTAGATAGATACTCACGTCCTCGGTCAGTCCTTAGAGCCTTAATGCTCTTGTCTAATTGATTCTCAACCTCATTAACATATCGTCTAAAGCAATCCAATGCTTCTGACTTATGAGAAATCAAATAGACATGACCAAAACGCGTGCAATCATCTATAAATGTGATGAAATAAGGGGCTCCATGCCTTGCCCTCACATTCATTGGTCCACATATATCAGAATGAATAAGTTGCAATGGGATAGATGCCCTTATGGCTTTCCCAAATGGTTTCCTTGTTGCCTTTCCAGCAAGATAGTGCTCACAAGTAGGCAAAGTTACTCTAGCGAGTGGGCCTAAAAGACCTTCTCTAGCCAATCTAGTCATCCTGTCTTTGTCCTATGTGGCCTAATCTAGCATGCCATCTCATAGAATCATTATCACAAAAAGATGCAATATTAGAAACAGAGCCATTGGCATTTTTATTAAGACTAGAATCATCCACATCCAAAACTAAAAAACCATCTGAAAGATAACCAAAACCATAAAAAATTGTTCCCAAATAAATGCTAACACCATTATTCTCAAAACAAAAGCTAAAACCAAGGCTCATCATGCTAATAACTGAAACTATGTTTCGCCGAATATCCGGAGCATAAAGAACATCATGAAGATACAAGGTGCGCCCTCGTCGCATTTCCAGCTTGAATGTGCCAATGCCAAGCACCTCCACACTAGACTTATTCCCCATGTAAACTTTTCTGCTCCCAGCAGGTACTCGGCGTACTCAACGAACCCTACTCTGTCCCTCGCGATGTGATCTATTGCTCCGGAGTCTACAACCCAAAAATGAGGAGAATGAGCAATTAATGCTTGACTAGACACAAAGCATTGAATGCGAGAAATTAAGTAAGGGAGTACTTTCCTCTGCTCAGGGCAATCCCGAGCGAAGTGTCCTTCTTTGTTACAGTTAAAGCATGTCAACTTAGCCTTTGCCTTCTTACCACCTCTCTTGCCCCTACGCTTGAAATTTCTAGCGCCATTAGGCTTAAGCGCAGCTGCTGCTTGCTTCTTAGGGGCACCTTTTGCTTTTCCACGTTTGAACTGAGAAGTCCTACGTGAGCTTGACTCAACCACCATATCAGAACCATCAGACTTAGTCGCCTTAAGGTGCTCAGCCTCTGGCTCCAAATGATGCGATATGTCTTCGAATGTTTTCACCCTCTCATTATGCATCATGTTCTGCTTCATCTGCTTCCAAGAATTTGGCAGAGAGCGTACCACAGCCTGTACTTGCTGCTCTTGAGTCAAATTGTGCCCAGCAGCCGCAGGCTCACGTACCATGGCTGACATGACTCTCAAATGCTGCTTCATCGAGTGATGCGCCCTTTTCTGATATGAGTCAAACTTCATAGTCAGCCCACGTAGCTTTGCCAAAGAGATAATACCAAACTTTTGCTTGAGAGCTTCCCACATCTCAAATGCAGTCGGGTAATGCTCAAACTCACTAATCAAGTCGTTGTGCATGCTGCTCAACATAGTAAAGTGCGCACACCGATCTTTGTTACGCCAAGTCTGAAAGGCTTCAAGATCACGACGATGTTGAGTCAGATGTCTCGCTCGCTCAACCATCACTTGTTCAAGTGTGGTCAACACTTCTTGCTCATTGAGGAGGTATTGGATCTTACGGCGCCATATATCATAATTGTCGCCATCCAATTTCTCTCCCTTAGTTAAGTCTGCCATCACTGTCTTAGCAGCCATTTCTACATACAGAATAAACAAATGCGCAGGGGATATTAATGATAGCAACACAAAAAAAAAAAATATTTTGCAGCAAAAGAATCTAAATTAAATAATGATAATTTTACACATGTCTCAAGATCGAAAATTTGCTATGCTCGTAATCATCTCTTGCGCCTCTAGTGATAATTATCAAAATTTAATTTAATTTCATGCGCAAAAACAATCAAACAATCTCCCACTACTTATGGCATATACAAAGCATGATAAAATCCATACAATAGCATCTCATTGTAAATTTACAAACAACTCATGCTATATTTATTTAATAATGGAATTCAAATAAATAAATAAATAACTAATCATGCTTCTCTAATTATAACATATTACAAACCCAAAAAAAATATGCTGTATTCAATAATTAGATTATGCCATAATTAAATTGTACATCATTTTGAATTTTTTTGGAATTTTTTGAAATTTTCTGGAATTTTAAATAACTAATAAACACACATAAAATTAGAAATAAAAAATCCAGAAAACTAATAAACTGAAACAATATTCAGATTATGCCATAATTAAAAATGTACATCATTCTGAAATTTTCTGGAATTTTTCTGAAATATTCTGGAATTTTAAATAACTAATAAACACACATAAAATTAGAAATAAAAAAATCCAGAAACTGATAAACTGAGACAATATTACCAGTAGATAGTAAAACATTTCAGAAGTCCACAATAAAAATTTTAACCCCAGAAAATTATTTATGCAATACCAGAATCATTTTAAAGCATAAAAAATGAATTATTAACACAGAAAAAATATTTTTTATTTTCGTAAAATTTTCAAAATTTTACAGAATATAGAAAAATTAATTTTGAGCCTAACAGTACAAACCACGCATAAAACAAATATGTAATGAATTAAGAATGACCATTTAACGCGATACAGAATTAAAAAACAGAACAAACAATGCCTTAGGCATCAGCAGCCAAGCCGCCGGAGGAAAACGGTGCGGCTCGGCCAAGATTGCTCGACGCTTGACTCGGACGTTTCAAGACAGCTCAACACGCTGGCGTGGCGTGTGACGCGACGGCGCTGGCAAGATGGACACGTTACGACGCAGCGTCGTGGCAGTGCGTTGGAATGGCGTTTGGCGCGTGGGAGCGACTCACTGCATCGGGTGGCGCGTGCATACCACGCGCCGCCTTCTAGGGTGTTTTCTGGTCCGATTTTTGTACTGCCGGACTCTTTTTTTCAAAATAAAACCATTTATGGTATTTAAAAAATGCATTAATGAACATAAAAAAATATTTATGCTCTTAATCTAATAAAATAGATTTTTTTTTCTCCTTTACTAACATTCATTTATATAATGTATACATATACATATAAAAATATACACATGATTAAAGGAAACATGAAAATATCCATTAAAGCTCTGATACCAATGTAAAGAAAGTATAACGCAGCGGAATAAAAAATCATGGTCATACCTTTCGAACAGAGTTTGAATTGAAGGATCTCGTGAGTAAATCACGAGCTTCTTGAATCTGGTCAATCAACCCAGCAATGGGGTGATATTACAATAGTGAATATCACCCACACAAACCACAGTGCAAATGGCTTTGATTATTAGAGTCAGTATATGGGAGAAACTGTATATGGGAAAAACTCAGATCATACGTTGTTTATCTCTTAATCACCCATAACCCATATATCAGATATATAATGTTATTATTATCTATCCATATCAGTTAATGGAGATAATATCTATATCCTGAGTGGTTATCCTAAATAGGTTTGAATTCAATTTCAAAACCTATTTGGATAAGGTTCAAATTCAAATTCAAATGGTCATGCCACATGGGCGCCCATTTCTAACATTCTAACCCAAATCCCTTTATCAAAATGGAAGAGCTTCACAAGAGCTACATTGTGTACGGTGGAGATTGAGCGTGGGCATCTTTGATTTCTAAGGTTTCATCTTCTGTTCTTCATCAAACTTTGAGGTAGGAATTTCCTTGAGTTATATATATATGTTTTGCAATAATGATGTTGATTTAAAAGTTTCTCTTAAAGTTATTATGTTGATTTTGATTTTGTGATCCAAAATGTAGAGATTTTCAAAAGAGGGTTTTTTAAATCTCAAATCTTTCTAAGATAGCATCTTGAGGGTTGATTATCTTACACAAGAAAGTGGTGTGTTCTTGAAGGTCTCTTTCAAGTGTTGAGAGTGTGTGTGTGCGTGTGTTGTTTGTAAAGAAGGAAAACCTAGGAAATTTTGGAGATTTCCTTGAATAAAAGAAGATGAGGGTTTTTGGATGATATTAGATATATATATATATATATAGCCATGATTGTGTGCCATGATAAGTAAAGAAAGTAGAGAGTCTCCTTGTTTTATTTCAAATGCATATGTATTGATGATGGTTCTCTACACATGAGAATTATTGAGATTGGAGATTGTTATTGAAATTTAGCTATAATTATGAAATGAAGTAAATGATGGAAGTGCATGAATGGTGAACATATTGTTATACTTATTGCTAAATGGTAGTAAACTTTTGGCCAATTGTGGAATGGCATTGAAAGGAGAAAAAGGGAAATTTTGATTATCTTTGAATAATTGTTAAAAGTAGAGAATTATGATGTTGTATAGATAATTGATGCATTGGCTCTTCTAAAATCTTGCATGTCATGATCACTGATTGAAATTTGGAACTGTCATTGAGAATGAATTATTGTGAAACAAAATCATGGAAGTGTTTGTGGGGATAAATACGTTGGTAAATCTGGATAGGAGGTGTAGATAAATTTGATAAGTTGGCCTGAGTGTTCGGGGTGAAAGACCGAGAACACGAGCGGAGGAGGTACCACTTCCTTTTCGGTTAGCAACCGGTAAATTGGGGTATTTGGTAATGCTTGTAAAGCCTACTTGCAGACACCAACCTAAGGATTACCAGAGTCGTATTTACCGCCCATATTGATTAAAATTGGAAGTTTCGGAAATTGTTGCGATTGCAAACTGTTATTGAAACATGGTGATTTTCAAGAACATGTAGTGAAATTCTCTTAAAATGGCATTGCATGGCATTTGCATTTGCATTTAACATTGGAAGTTTGCATAACTGTATATATTTTGTAAGGATTCTTTACTGGGCTTTATGCTCACCCCTATGGGATTTGGTGCAAGAAAAGATGTGGTGATCTCGCCGAGTTGAGAGCGTGGATGTATTTGGTGAAGAGTAGATGACTTTATTTTTGTTGTGAAATTATTTGCTAGCCAAGGGCTTAAATGTATGGATTCGTGAAACCATTTTTGTGTAACTGGGCTCAAGCCTTAGAATATGTAAGCCCTTAAGGGCATTTTATTTATTTTTGGGATGTAATGCTCTACATGCTATAGATTCATGTGTTTTTATACCGTTGAATGTATAATTCGCATGTAGAACTTTTGTACGCACTTTATTGATTAATGATGAAAATGTTGGAGATCTATCGTGCTCCTTAATGAATGTTGGCTACTGTATCTAATTTATGTAGGGATATTTTCGGGGCGTTACACCAAACACGTAAATTACTTACATGTGTCTTATATATGTTTTACGTTAGGTCACTGAATCTACTGAACCACGAGGTACATGCGCAAAATAAACATTACATGGCTTGTTTAAGGGAAAGAGTCCGGCATTAATGTGATTGTGAAACATGTCTGTAACCAACGACACACATACCTAAAAAATCTCATAACATAACGCACCGGTACCCTACACAACACATTACCACACAACCATTTGGTGTCGTTGCAAATATTACGCATATCATACGTGGGATAATTGAATTGGGCAACAACAAAATTTAAATATCACGGTTTATGTACGTATGTACATGAACATCCACCCACATAAATTATTTACGTCTTATAAAAGTTCAACGCAAGCAAAAAACTTCAGAAACACATCTCAAAAACATTCACTAAAGGTCTAAATGTGTAGATGACGTGAAATCATTACACTAATCGCCCTGCATTTCCGCCAACCCTCGTATCGAATCACCAATGAACATCTTCACAATGTTTGTCCACAAAACACTGCAATTTCCTCCTTGTAGAGACCGTCCTACCTCAATATGATGCACATACTGTCTTATTATAGCGCACACAATGATTGAATAGTCTAGCCTGTCCAACCAAACAACCACAACATGAACATCATTACACCAATTACATTTTTCATAACGGTAATGCAGTGTCATATTGTATTACTTTACTTTATTCCACTAATTAATGTAATAAATACTATTCTTATTGAACATATGTAGGTGTCAATTGCGTATGACTTACGATTCCGGACGTTGCTGTGGACAATCCGCGACCGATTCCAGGGGCATGTCAAAATCTTGTGTGCTAACCATGTCCTCCAAACCACGCGACGTCAACGACTTTCACTGTATCTCCAACACTACGTTCTTCTATTTCAACAACCCCCACACACCATACGAGCATCAGTATAATAAAGTCAAATCACGTTAACAAACAAACCAAATGACACACAACTCACTAGGTATAACGCCTCTGCAAAATGTGCAACCCCCTTACCTCTCTTGTTTCGCATCGAATTGAAATGTTTCCAGCACCCGACCTCTGTATCGTACACCACAAGAGTCCAATAGGAGAGATGGCAAATGGGAAAATGTATGTATTGCGCACCACTCGCCGCAGATAAGTTGCTCATCACATATTTACGCCTTACCGAGACATTTACACTTCTCATCATATCCTGCAAACACTAAGTCACCAACAGAAATTACAAAAATTTCCACACATTCAAGCAACACAAACAACAATAGTGTGCACTCACCAGGCATATACTGCTGAAAAAGTATGAGTTTTTCGAGAAATCCTTGCCCTCATTCAACCTTGCTTGCTCTTCAACCAACAGCTCCATGTATGCATCAATAACCTACCATAACAAACGATAACAAGCATAAAAGTCCACAATTCCACACACTACCATCCACAACTGAATTCATGCAATGACAAAACTAAAAAAAAAAGAAAAAAAATTAACAACACACACTGTCACTTACATTCCCACAAACACTTGTCTGATGCACAAGATCCCTAACATCCAAGAAGTATATCGCATTCTCGTTAATACATCCAACCCACATCACAACACTGTACGCATTGCATTACACAAATTATAAACATACCCCGAACCATCAACACATCAAAACATTATATAAGTTTTTAATTCCTAAATTAAAAAAATTTATACTTACCTGTCACTGTAGGTATCATACGTCGTATTGATTATGTCTTTCTCACATTTTGTCAACATCTTCCACACAGCATTACGGTTATTAATACCAAGCCCGAATTTTTTTTTCACACCAGCACCAATAGTGTCAACATCAATTACATCCTGACGCTCAGCCCGGGTAACACATCCCTCGCTTTCATCATAGTGCGAACTACCCACATTGTTGTTAATGTTACAAGTCATTTTACGCAACACAGGATACTCAAACTCCGATAATTTTAAAATTTTCATCACCTTCCCTTTGATGTTGCGAACAAAAGAGTTAACACCCTCGCACGTTTTGCCTCCCACCACACTTAAAGGACTAACACACTCTACTACATGTTCTGCACTGTCGACTAGTTCCGCACCAACCACCTGATCAACACGGCCCGTCAACGTTGGTACATATGACATAGGAGACGCAACCACCACATGTTTACCGCTGTCTTGTTGCTTGCCACTTCCCCTGATATCCCTGCCACTTTCAATTTTGACGTCACATAAACCCATGTTCTTGTCGACCACTTTAACGCCCACAAATCGTTGAGTTACATTATGCACCGCCTGTTCAGCCAATTGCTCCTTAAGTACACTTATAGTCTTCCTCAATTCAGCATTTTCTGTTGCAAGATTTTTGATCTCCTTGTCTTTCACCCTAATAACACTCTCAAATCCTCCCACCAAATGTATTGCTTGGGCCTCATTTTTTCTCTTCAAACATCCAACTTTTTCCTCCAATTTCAAAATGAGTTTTTCTTTCTCGTTATTTCAAACCCCATAATGATCAACGGTGTTCGCACCCTCTCCGCATTTGACCGCTCCCATTCAATTCCCCACGCAATGTTTTGGGATGGGATTCCGTCCGTCAAACAAGGTTACAACACCATCCACATCAACTAAACCATGTTCTATTGCTTCACCTATGTTTGGTGTAGTATGCACATCACTACTTCCATCACTGCTATCATCTATTTTACTTACATCTATATTCATGTCAAATTCTCTATGATCGTCACAACCGCCACCAACACTGCCCCCTCTCATGTCTACATCACCAACCCCAAACATACCCCCCTCTGCCATAATAGCAAATTCATGTCCATCAACAACCAACTCTTCCGGACTCACCTACACACAACAAACATATTTAGAAATAGTATAATGTTTCATTCGGGAAATTTTTTTAATTTATTACCATGAACAAATAAACACGAAACAAATCTGCAAAGTTACATCGAATCTGACTGGTCTTGACAACTTCACACCGCATGAACATC
This sequence comes from Camellia lanceoleosa, assembly GCA_025200525.1. NCBI lineage: Eukaryota > Viridiplantae > Streptophyta > Magnoliopsida > Ericales > Theaceae > Camellia > Camellia lanceoleosa. The sequence continues at coordinate 167,895 of JANUSC010000297.1, forward strand.
TCAGCAACTTACCAATGTTCCATTTTAGAAATTGCGGGAACATGTGTGCAAATTTGGTTTTCACTATTGTTGTGTGCTCGCATAACCAATACTATTTGACAAAGCATACAAGCAACACGGTTAATACCATTACAAGACAGTGGTGCACGTAAACACACATAACACAACGACAATATCAACTGCATGAACACGCGTAACAGGGGGTTAGAACACTTACCAACAAAGCAGTTACACATCTAGTTACTTTCTCCGGTGTTCGATGGAAGTCCCTAATAGAAGACATTAGCGTGTTACGTATCGCACCCATCCAATCATAGGAACTCATCGCATCCAGCTTGTCAACGTATCGTATCAATGCCCAGCTAATTGTCTCCCTGGAAGTTGAAAAAATTAACTTCACACACGCATATAGACATAAGAGCCTCGTTGTGTCCTCGTAGTCACGAGGCGAATCCGTAGTTGTTGCCTCAACCAATATGTCTCTTATAAGTTTTGCAGTGATACGTGTCATGCCATTACACCTACGCTGTACAAAATCGGACGCAGTTCTCGGACGTGGCGTGAAATCAAGAAATGCATTCCCACACTGCAGTCCAAACAAAAGTTTGATATCCTCATCAGTAATATCAATAATGCAACCACCGATAACAAACTTCCTCTCCCGTACACTATAAGACTGTATAATGCTCACCACTAGATCATCTCCCTTCCGGAACTCGGTGTGATCCAGTTGATTTATCAGTATCACCTCGAATAGTAGCCAAAATGGAGTTTTTCGTAAATGCACCAGGTGTTCATTCTTTAACTTAACCGTATACATCATTTTTACTAGCCCTGCAATGTTGGAATGGAAATTAAGCCTTGGTTTCTTCTGCCTACGTGAACCACTAGAACCCGACATATTATGCGACTGCTTGAACAAAGTACGACCTGGCCTGATAACCCCAACCTTTTGGATGACGACACTCCAGATGCCTCTTGATGTCTCCGTTCACATGATCTAGTCCAAGGATTACTCATCATAACACCTCCTGCAAATTCAAAAAAAAAAATTCATAATAACACCACGTCACTCATACGTCACACAAACATATACATAATGCATAACATGTACAACGAATTTAGGGCCAACAAAATGTGGCAACACATGCAGATACCATTCACACTTACATTATCCATAAAGTACAACTTGGGATTCATAGTGGCAAACAAAAGACACCCAAAATGATACCATCGCTTGAACAAAACCATGTAATGAAGGTCAGTGCCAATTACATTTACAAAACAATGCACATGTATCACCTTCAACACATAAACAAAACTAAACTAAAGTCCCTTTGATCCAAAACCAGGGACATCTAGTCTCTACACATGACCAATTAAAATTGTACAACAAACCAATCGACACCACAGCCACACAAAAAAATGGGACTCCACTATACACATGGATACTGTCACAAACCCCACACAAATTTCACTGTCGGATATGTGTGGCCCGATACATCAGTACGTAGTGTGTATGAAAGTAAATGTAATGTGACAGAAATCAAACACCCCTACCCCTGAAATCCAACGACAACAGTACAATTGTTGTGGAAAAAACCTACACATCTCACACATCTTACAAATAGGCGTTCACTATCTCACACATAATATAAGACACATCAAACCCACCTATTCGTAACAACTACACACCAAACCCAAAATTAACAGTATCATACGTTATGTGGACTTACCAACAACTAACAGAAAGTACGTTGAGGATGAACGATATGCATACCACGACTTCAAGTCATTCACTGCACTCCACCAGATCTTTGAAGGTTAGGGTTTGTAGCACATCCGCGGGGGACCTCGGCTACAGTTCGGACTCCCTTTGTTGTGTCGCGGTTCTAAATCTGAACCAAAGAGTCCAAATCCGGCAAATCGTTTTGAGAAAACAGATTTTTGAAAAAGTAGCGCCAAACATGGACTGCTTTGCCAGATTACAGAGTCGCCACCTAAATATTTTATTTTTGGGAAATTTAGGAAACCCTGACTCAGTGCCGAAGGCCACATGTCCGTCATCACCAAAGTGGTCTTGGCTCGGGAGCATGGGTACGATCGGGGAAGGTCATTTAGCACCCCTTTCGCCGGTCCAAGACCGGCCTCTACTAACCGTGATATCCGTTTTTGAAAACATTACATGCTCTTATTCCAATTATTAGCCTAGAATTACTATGTTATGCGCGCAGCAAACAAGTATAGACTAGATCGCCTAATTTGGAAATAAACATTGCATATCCGTTTTGTCTCGAAAAACGTGTTGGATTTTGCTACTCGCAAGTAGGCTAAAATGCGGATTTCAATGAGTTGTTCCAACTCAGGCAATCCAACCTCCACCCACAGGCATTCAAACAGGTTTATCATGTAAGCACTTAGCCGCATGGTAAGCATCTTGTCATGGTAAGCATTCACACGCATGCGGTATGCTAAAGCCATAAAACTTACATCGTACTCGTGCCAAAACAAGAACCGGTTAGCAAACATGCATGACCTAGTTCATGTTAAGTGGCTAATGCGACACAGGCAGAAATGCAATCTAGAGTAGGCTCGGCTAACCCTAAACATGGCACGTGAAATGCAACAACTATCACGTATTCAATTTGGAATTGAAAGTACGATGCAGTTTGTATGATGTACCGAGCCCGGTGCATGTAAACAAATGCATAAATGCACACATGCATTGCATAAGGTATGCTAAAATAGACATGCCCTAATCTACCATCGAAAGCGGGTAAATAAAAGGGAAGAAAGAAATGGGGATTGGAAGACATACACCCACTCACACACACTTATTACATTACGCCCTCGCTCGGAGGGACCGGAAGAATAATACAAATTAATTAACTACGCAAGCTAATTAATTATTACAAATTAACAAAATTAATTAACAAATTAACTAAGTTAATTAAAGCAGTAAACGCCTCGGAAAGAGGGCTCAAATGCAGCGCGCGCTCGGAATTGGCTCGGAATCGCACTGCCATGCACGGATTGCCTCTGTTTTCCCTGCTATCCTTCTCAGAAAATTTCCAAAGTCCCAGGAGTGCCTCTCAGGACATTGGGGAGTACCACCGGCTAGAGCAGAGCACCACCGGCTAAAGGATATGGCCACCGGCACTGAATGAAGCTATCGGCTGCCAATTGGTCACGGACTAAACAAAGGCTTGCCGGCACAAAATTTCGCAGAACTCAGACCACAAAGACAGAGGACAACAAAATGCATGGCAGTGTGATTCAAGGTATTTATGCACTACACACGCCTCTTATCATGTTATTGGTTCAAAGGGGCGTGTGCCTCGATTCCCGGGCCACCAATCGCGCATTTCCATGCGTGATGGTCCTAAGAAACAAGAATGCAACTTTACTTTCGAATGCATGCAAAACACATAGGCACAAAAGGGTGCCAAACCTCTATCAAACTCACTTCAAGAGGCTTGGCATGCATGTCAATGTGGTGCAAACCTAAGCATGTCATCTAGGATGCAAGATGTACAATGCCATGCATTTATGCGAGCATACAAACAAGCATAAGAGGCAAGCATGAAGACCAATGAAATGATAGACTTTAGACATGAATTAGGCAGCTCAAAAAGGCCTAAAATTAGTAACCAAAATGCGTACAATTGGGGACTAAACACACACGCACACATGCACATGTTAAGGTACCAAACCCAAGACATAAACAAGCTACATTCAAGCACACTTGAGATGGCTCAAACATGGACTATTAGCATGCAACTTAGGCTCTCAAATCACTTCACACATGATGCCAAATCATGTAACAAATCAAATCAAACAAAGCATGCGAATAGCCTAGGCTTAAGGCAAGCTAATAGGGCATTAAACCACACTTTGCACAAGCATACATGGCACGCACTAATCAACCTAAAACAGGTTTCTAGCATGTCAAAACAAAGCCAAATGGCTACTTAGATGGCATCTAAGAGTCATTAAATCAAAGGCATGCATTGAAACCAAAACAAGGGGCATACAACACATGCTCCTAAAGCATTAACAAGACCACTAAGGCAAGGATACAAGCACATTATAAGGTCTGAAATAGCATGTAAGGGGGTTCCAAACCCTTGAAAACATGGAGGCAATGCATCCTACACATGCACCTACTTAAAGCATACAAGCTACAATGCAAAGGGACTATACAAAACATGTCAAGATTGGCTCAAACGACCATGGACAGAGCTAAACCATGGCAAAATAAGCGTACAAGCTTCACAAACACAAGTCTAAAACATGCTAGAAATAGGGGCACACTTCCTAGACATGTTAAGGCAATAAGAGGCATTACAAGGCGACTATACTAAGCATGCATAGGAGACCAAAACCAACTTGAAAACATGTTATATCATGGTAATATAAGCATGGAAAACAAGCCAAACATGCTCAACACACACTCAAGCATAGACTCACTTAAGAGACCAAAACATGACCTTTTCAAGGACATCAAGGAGAGGGGGTGACCCCCTCCTCTTAGAGACTTTAAGGCACCATCTCCACCACTGAAATCCCTCAAGATTTCAGTGGTGGAGAGGCCCAAGCACACAAGTCTCGGATCTCTCACAAAATAGCACAAAAAGTGCCCTTTTCAAGGTCTAAGAGTGGTCAAACTTGCTCAAACCACAAAACACTCTCAATGAGAAATAAAGAGGGCCTAAAAAAGGAACTTTTATGTGTTATATACTAAGCACAAAAACAGTTCAAAGATAGGTAAAAACAAGGTGCAAGAATGGGGTAAAAAGAGCTAGTTTTGTTACCTTTGAAGACCTCTTCAACAATGGTGACCTTGATGCCTCCTTAAGCTTCAAACCAGCCAAGAACACCAAGAACAAGCCCTTAGCACCTCAGTTCCAAGAGGAAGGTGAAACACTAGGTGTTGGTGAGCAATAGTAAGTCACAAACACCTAGTGTACAAAATAAGAGAGAAAGAGAGAGATAGGATAGATATAGAATTTCTAACCTAAAACCAGAGCTCAACCTTCTCCTAAAATGTCTAACTCTCTGATTTTGCTAACCCTTGAGCCAAGAGAAGAGCCTTCTCTTTATAGGCAACAAAGACTTACAAACTAAGTCATTCAAGGGTTCATCCCTCCATACACGTGTATGGAGGGGAAACAAGAGCTAAACAGCTGTCTAAAAATATCTCAGAAAGCAGCTGTAAAGTGGTCGGCTGGGCAAAATGGTAATTTTGCCAAAAATAGTGCCGACCGGCACAATATAGTGCCGGTGGCAACTACAGCCAGCCGGTGGCCTCTAGCCACAGCCGGTGGTATGTGGGGATACCTCAGAAGGCATTCCCTGCCCCTCAAAGGCAAAGAACAAGTGTTTGGTGCAAAACCAGACACAAAACGGTCAAGTTCGGAGGTCCTGAGGCAGGGCGCGTAGCCGAGAACTCCGGGAACTCCAAACGAACACAAACATAGATAATCACTGAGTGTTCCAACGGTGACGTCCAAGTCTTGAGGACGGTCAAAAATGGGGTGTCTACAGGGTTCCACACACCAAACGTAACCCACAACAAATTCGCCAACAAACTCTCTGTAAACAATCCTTTGAATCTAGAATGTAGGAGGCAATCACGAATTTTTAGCAAGTTAAAACACAACACATGACTGCCGATCAACGCCTATCTAGGGTTTTCGTCGACCTTCTCACACATATTATGTTTCCAATTTGGGGATGCTCCACACCACTTGGGTATCCAATTTCGGGTCATGGATCGCCATTCACTCAAACACGATTTTGATCCATTGTCGTTGTCCGCATTAGGCCAAACAAAATGGATAACAGGGTCAACCTGACTGTTCACGTTACTCACATGCGCCGTTCTATCACCCCACAATTCACATCGAAAGCAGCGCTACACAAAACATACTGGTATGCTTTTTTTTTTTTTTAAACGTGAAACACAAACAGTCCTTTTCCCATAAATGACCAACCAATACCTTATTGGTATACAAACTAGTGGCAAATTAGTCAACAATTAGGCTTAAGGACTACATAGCGTACAAGAAAACATTTAGGACTATATGGATTAAAAGATCACAAGATAGGATTTATGGGTCAATTCCCCTTAACAATATCATATTACTTGAGTTTTATACAAGTTCTCATTACAGTTTTCTTTTTTGTTCTTAGTCGAGAATGAAAAATTTATTGTAAACTATTTTATAAGTCTTATTCTTTGATTCTTTTGTGAATAAAGTTTTATTTCTATGTGTACTATATCAATTTTCAAAATGTCATATTTATTATTATATTTAATTATTCATACATATTTATATAAAATTAAATTTAAAATCATAAAATTAAGAGTTCTTTCCTCTTAGGCATTGGTTATTAATTAAATAATGTCACAATTTTAAAATTTTAGTACACATTCAACATATTTTTATATACTTTTTAATATATTTTCGCACAATCATGTCTTAATATTTTGTACATATATATTAACATTAATATTTTTTAAAACATAAAATTTCAAAATATAATCTGTACATAGCACGGGTCGAAAACTAGTATATATATATGAAAAGCAAACACATTCATAACTGTGTGCTCCGAAGAGCACGTTTAGCAGCATCATGTGCATGTTTAATAGTTTGTCTGCTAACTTTACAAATAACATGATTAAAATCCATATATATAGCTGTTAGTGTAATATATAGCTGTCATACATTAGCATGTTTATATACATGTAAAGTAAAGTAAAGCAAATGTTTATTTTATTGTTTCTGCTTTCGGTGCTTTCCTTTAGCATCCTATGAACAACACTCTCCTCTCTATAAAAGAGAGTGAGCTTCTCCTTGTGTAATTACTGAACATAATCAATATATACACTTCATTCAGTCTCTCTCTCTCTCTCTCTCTCTCTACCAAACTAACACGGTATCAGAGCCCAGTTCTACACTCCTAGCATTTTCTGTTTTTAGTGCTTAGTCCCGTACATAGTGGCACTACACCACCCTGCTCGGAATCACCTCACGATTCCAACGGCACCTCCCTCATCACCAGAATCGCTGTCACACGCCGCTTTTGTTTTCGGCGCGTCTCAGCTTCCGCCGCCATTTGCACATGCGCCATTCACGCGCTCCTCCGTTGCTTGTTCACGTCAGCATCTGACGTCAGCCTTGCGCTTGCGTGCGCCGCACCTGCTGCTGTACGCCTCACATGCGCCGTTTTACTATCTTGCACCCGCATGCATTGTTCTGCTTCCTTGCACCCCCGCATGCGCCGTTTTGCTATTTTGCACCCGTGTGCGCCGTTCTGCTTCCGTGCGCCTCACGTGCACCGTTCTGCTACGGTGCACCGCGCACTCTTCTTACTATTGTGTGCCGCCTTCAGTCTGCTATTGTGCAACGCTGACATCATTTCCTCTCTGCTGACGTCATCTCTGCACAGCAGCCCATTTTCCAGCTATTTTCGACCTTCCGGACTCACTAGTACACTCTGTTTTACCAAATTTTGCTCCTACAGGCCTGTTCCTATTTATTTAGTCATACTCCATTTTTATTATGGATCGCCATAATGCCTCCCATCCAATTTTTGTTCTACTTAATGGTTCCAATTATGTACTATGGGCCCAAGCCATGTCTTCCTTCCTTAAAGGACGGAAACTTTGGCGTATTATCATCGGGGATGTGACCAAACCGATAAAAAAGGATGCTGAACTTACTGCCAAATATGAAGACCGACTTGAAGATTGGGACAGTAAAACTACCAGATCATTACTTGGCTTCGGAATACCTCTATTCCCTCTATTAGTCTTTAGTTTGGCCATTTTCAACTTGACTCTGTTTCCAATCCTGCTAAAGACATTTAGGATTTTTTGCGAGATCAATACCAGACGATCGGTCTTGCCCATCAGTATCAACTTCAGAGTCAACTTCACCGCATGTGCCAAGAATCCAGTCAGCCTACTAATGACTTTCTTTCTCAAATGTATTTTGTTTGGGACCAGCTTTCTCTCTAAAAACCGCCATGGCCTCACCGAGAAGATGCTGCTTTATTCACTACCTATCGTAATTAGCAGCGGTTGGTCCACTTTCTCATGGCTCTCACTCCCTCTTTTGAGCCCGTGCATGCCTCTTTTTTTCATCGCCTTCCATTACCACTCTTGAACAGGCTATTTTTGAGCTATTATCTGAGGAGACTCGTCTTGGTACTCTCCAGACTCATTATGTGGACTCTGTTCTTGCCACTCCTTAGTCATGGCCCTCACCGACCCAACGGTCCATTGCTTGCATCTATTGTCAAAATCGGGGCCTTCTTTCTACTCATCTTTTGGTTCATTGCCCTGTCTGATCCTGCCGATATTACAACAAGCTTGGTCTTGTTCATCTGCAGCAGGATTGTTTTCGCAATCCATCCCGGTCATCTTCCACTAGCCACTCCTCTCGTGGTGGTTCTTCTCAAAGGAGCTCTCATCGTCAGTTTAATCGCACTGTTGCTGCTGCCTTTAAGGATTTCTCCGAGTCTCCTACTCCGTCTACACCTATTTTTTCTCAAATTGATGTTGAGGCCATGTTCAAACAGCTTCTCTCCACCTCTGGTACACCTCCTCCTATTGCTTTGTCTGTGACTCTAGGTAACTCCTCTTGGTATTTTGACTCTGCCTATTGTAATCATATGACTTCCATCTCTATTATATTCTCTTCTATCTCTCCCTCTACTCATCTTCCCTCCATTCATATTGCTGATAGTTCTCTCATGTCTGTCAGTCATGTTGGGATTGTTTCCACATCTCAGTTATCTTTACCTCTAGTTTATCATATCCCTACTCTAACCTTAAACCTTATCTCTATTAGTCAATTATGTGAGCTTGGTCTAAACGTCACATTTTCTGCTAATGGTTGTTTGGTGCAGGACCCTCAGACGAAACAGACTATTGGGATCGGCCGTAAGCATGGACGTCTCTATGAACTCATTCACTTTCATGTTTCGGACTCCCCATAGATCGCGGCTTCTGTATTTGCTTCATTTTTATCTCCTTTTCATCTTTGGCATTGTCGGTTAGGACATCTTTCTGTTAGTCACTTAAAATCTTTAGTTTCTAGTGGTCAATTGGGTCATGTACTTCAAGATACTTTTGATTGTATACCCTGTCAACTTGCAAAACAACCTGCTTTATCATTCAATAAAAATACTTCTGTTTCTCGTGCTCCTTTTGATCTCATACATTTGGATATTTGAGGCCCATCCCCTACTACTACCATGGGGAGATCTCGTTATTTTGTTATTTTTATTGATGATTATTCATGATTTACTTGGCTTTTTCTCATGAAAAATCGGTCTGAACTTAAACATCTTTAATATAGCTTTGCCAAAATGGTTCACACCCCAATTTTCCAAAACCATTAAAATTTTTCGCTCTGACAATGCTGTGGAATATCGGGATACCGATTTCCTTTCCTTTCTTCAGAGTCATGGTACTCAACCTCATCGTTCCTGTGTTGGCACGTCCCAATAAAATGGACGTGTTGAACGGAAACATAGGCATATTCTTGACACTACTCGCGCTCTTCTTCTTTCGTCTTCCTGCCCTGAAAACGTTTGGAGGGAAGTTGCCCTTACTGCTGTGTACATTATCAATTGTGTTCCCTCTCCTGTCATCCATAATCAAACTCCCTTTGAACGTCTCCATGGCACTCCCCCTCCATACACCAATCTTCGGGTTTTTGGCTATGCCTGCTTTATTTTGCTTCAATCCCATGAACACACCAAGCTTGAACGTCGTTCTCGTCTTTGCTACTTTCTTGGTTATGGGATTGAACATAAAGGCTTTTGCTGTTGGGATCCTCTCTCTAAGCGTCTTCGTATCTCCTGCCATGTCATTTTCTGAGAGCACAAAACGTTTTCCTCTCTCTCTCTTCCTTTCACTTACCCGTATTCTCCACTCTGGTCATATTTACTAATCCTTCCCTTGATCTCTTCTCTACTAACTTTGACATAGGTTCCTCCTTCATTGAGACGCCCTTGTTGCTCCTTGATCCCGACCAGATTGTTCTCCCTGATGGTCCACCTCTCATAGTCTGTCTCCTCCTTCTTCGCCAGCTCTTTCCCCTACCGATCCTCCCACAGGTCGGCCGTACCGGGTAACTCAACCATCTATTCATCTTCGTGATTATATTGTTGGGTCTGCTGTTTTTTCAACTTATGAACCTACCTCTTATTGTGAGGCTCGTACTAATCCTCTTTGGCAGCAACTATGACTGATAAACTTCAGGCTTTGGACAAAACTCACACTTGGGATGTTGTTGATCTTCCTCTTGGCAAGACTGCAATTGGCTACAAATGGGTCTACAAAATCAAGACTCATTCTGATGGCTCTATTGAGCGCTACAAAGCTCGTCTTGTTGCCAAGGGTTTCAACTAGGAATATGGCATTGATTATGAGGAGACCTTCTCCGTTGTTGCTCGACTTACCTCTGTTCCCGGTTTGCTTGCTGTTGTTGCTGCTCGCTACTAGGAGCTTTTTCAGATGGATGTCAAGAATGCCTTCCTTAATAGTAATCTTCTTGAGGTGGTCTACATGCAACCTCCACCTGGGTCTACTTATCCAACTCATAAGGTTTGCAAACTACAGTGTGCCCTCTATGGCCTCAAGCAAGCACTCCACGCTTGGTTTGCTAAGTTCAGTTTTACTATTCATGACTTCGGGTTCACCTTTAGCTCGTATGACTCTTCTTTATTTATACGGACTACTCCTCATGGTACCATTCTTCTCCTTCTTTATGTGGATGATATGATTATCACTGGTAATGATGCAGCTGGTATTCTTCACCTCAAACGTTTTCTCCACCGTCAGTTTGAGATGAAGGACCTTAGTACTCTTAACTACTTCTTAGGCCTTGAAGTCTCCCATGATTCTACTGGTTCCTATTTGTCCCAGGCCAAATATGCATCCGATCTTCTGGCCCATGCTGTACTGATTGCAAAACTACCTCTACTCTAGTTGATCCTCAGATTCGTCTCACTCCTCTCGATGGGGATCTCCTCTCAGATGCTACTCTTTATCGCCAGCTCGTCGGTAGTCTTGTCTATCTCACTGTGACTCGTCCTGACATTGCCTATGCTGTTCACATTGTTAGTCAGTACATGTCGGCTCCTCGCACTCCCCATTATACTGCTCTACTCCGCATCCTTCCCTACCTCAAAGGCACTTTGTTCCATGGCCTTCACTACTCTGCTTCATCATCTCTTGAACTGTGTGCTTTTTCTGATGCTGATTAGGCTAGGGATCCTACGGATCGACGCTCCACAATGGGTTTCTGTTTCTTCTTAGGGGATTCTCTTCTTACTTGGCGCAGCAAGAAACAATCCCTCACTGCCCGCTCTAGTACCGAAGCTGAATACCGAGCTCTTACTGATACTACTCAGAAACTTCTCTGACTTCACTGGCTCCTTGCTGATATGGGTGTTTCTTCTTCTGGCGCTACCTTTCTCTATTGTGACAATCAGAGTGCCATTTAGATTGTTCACAATGATGTTTTTCATGATCGCACCAAGCATATTGAGATTGATTGTCATTTCATTCGCTAGCATGTTACCCGTGGCACTATTCTGCTTCGCCCTATTGCTTCTGTCGATCAACCTGCTGATTTGTTCACCAAAGCTTATCCTCTTAGTCGCTTCAGTGATCTTGTTTCCAAGCTCAAACTGGTTGATGCTTACCATCCTTGAGTTTGCGGGGGGATGTTAGTGTAATATATAGTTGTCACACATTAGCATATTTATATACATGTAAAGTAAAATAAAGCAAATGTTTATTTTATTGTTTCTGCTTTCGGTGCTTTCCTTTAGCATCCTATGAACAACACTCTCCTCCCTATAAAAGAGAGTGAGCTTCTCCTTGTGTAATTACTGAACATAATCAATATATACACTTCATTCAGTCTCTCTCTCTCTCTCTACCAAACTAACAATAGCGATTGAATATCTTCTATAATAGGCAACATGATTAAGGGTAGATTTGTGTAATTTGATTTTATATTTCTTTAATTGAATCATGTAATTACACATTTTTAAGAGCATTAAAAGACTTTTTTTGGTAACATTTGTCAAAACTCTATATATTCACCCTGTATATTTTTTTTCATTTATACGTGATTTTTTCTACCAACTAAAAATTTAAAGAAATAAATTTGAAAAAGAATTAGAGTCCTCTCATAATTTTTAAAATTTAAATTTGAAAAATGCAGTAATTTTGGGTGTGTAGCTTTAAAAAACATTGTTATCATTTTATTTTAATTTTAAACTTGGTTCATTAAATAGATATCTTTAGCTGAAATAACTTTTCATCAATTAGAATGCATTTTAAAACATAAATTGATAAAGTGTTAACATTTTTTGTCATCCAAATTGATTTCCCTCTATTCATTAGAACAACTTCAATGGTAAAAGTCAAAATGTCTGTCAAAGTCAATTTTTGGCTTGCTATAGAATAAGAGTGCAACTCGAGCGGTCCCAAACTAAATTCAATCCAAAATTAAGACACAAATAACATATGCTTGAATTCAATGCAGATTTAGATAGAAATTCAAAAGTAGATTTGAGCAAAATCATTGACAACCCAAACCCTAAATTGTATATATATAATATTAAATATACATATAAATCATTAACCCAAGTTCATGCATTATGCTCGAGTCAGGCTCAAGCTTACAAGTTCGGGTCGAAAGTCAAACTCAGGTAGGCAACTGTCACAACTCAAGTTAAGCTTGAGCAACCAACTGAACCCAATCAAATTGACCCCCTATAATATCGAAAACTCATTTTTTAACTATACCATTCCCATAATTATCATGTTTTTTGGGCATAGCCAACTCCCATATCAAAACTTTGAGCATCATGTCTGGATTGCAAAAAAGAAAAGGGAGAATTACTAATCAGGGTTAATTTTTAAAAATTATTATATATTCATGAAAAAATTTATAATTTTAATTATTAATATTTATAATATTTACTACTTTCTATAATTATTTTTTTTAAAACATAACTGTCATGTAGTTTCCCTGCCAAAAAAATCTGAAGATCATGATTGGCGTTTATTGAAGTGACAAATTTGGCTCAAGCCTTAGTACACCATTGGAGAGATTTTTTAATCAAAGGATATGTTAACCCCACTTTTTATTACACGATTATCATTACCAAAATTCATTATTATAGTTCATTTCATTGGTACAGTATGGAAACAAGTCCACCAACCTCCATAACTACAAAAAGGTTATCTCAATCTTACATACATAAGAAAATGCAACATGAGTCACAATAAATAAATTGTTGTTACATAGAGAGAAAATGTTTAACCCTCAAATATAGTAAAGGCCTTCCGCCAACAAATAAAGTTCTCGTGGCCAACACGTAAGGAAGATCACCGATCTAGTATCACTTATCAATCTGCACTTGAAAAAAGATTAATAACGTGGGATGGACATAAAGCTCGGTAGGAATCCCAACATAATCCTAAACAATAACAGCATACACATAACTATGATCATGAATGCCTTATATCATATAATATAAATAATGTGACAGTTTATAATCAAAGTATACGTATATATAAACTTTTTCAAAAAAAAAAAAAGGTCCAATTTTCTTAACAATACATAACGTTATCTTTTCTTTCATGTACATTATCCATTTCATAAAGAATATATATTAACAATGCGTTTTCAATAACATATTCATAAAACTCAATTACCTTTCATTCCTTACACTTCTAACCGATCACATACACCCATTACTAATACATGAACCACATTTCCAAGTCCTAAGCCAAGGATAATGAAACATTTCTACAACCCGTTCGACACACAAATTTACATATAATACATTTAACACAAAAAGAAAATATGCAAAGACTGCTACACAATCATATGAGAAAACCGGGCCTTATCAACCCAACCACTACCACATATGATATACACAAATAAATCGGTTCAACACTGAAACCCCAGCCCATGCCCTACTTGCCTCAAGTATGGTAAACCGAATATACAACTTTCCACAACGAAACGCCAATTTACCAAATATAAGCTGGAAGGTAATGGTATCTCTTACTAGACACAAGCTGAAAGGGAATGGTATCTCTGCCAAATTCTCCAGGCGCTAGCTAGAAGATAATGATACCTCTTATTCTTAGCGCAGTATACATTACCAACCATCACAACATGCTAAAATAATAATACAAGTGTAATACGTACACATAATTTATTTAACACATCAATGTCATCCTCTACCGATAACCAATGAAAAAACCTTTAAGCACATGTATTTAGTACACATAAATACAACTGTCCAAATCTCGTGAAATATAAGCCCAACAACAATAATAACATATATCAAATGTTCAAATGACCAACCTCTTGTTTATTCACAATTTACAAAAGAGTCATAATTTTATTCTCCTTTCAAACTCAATTTCCTTATTTTTTTCCAATTCACAACACACCAATCATGTTCGAAAAATTCATTTTTCTTTCTTTAATAATCCCTAACCCATAGTCAACTGAAACCACAACCCAACTCAACTTAACTCAACTCAACATATATTTCTCAAAACAATCTCAATGTCTCGGTTAACTCCTTTTTTAACAATTACTACATTAATATAATCCACATAATATATAACATAACTATTACTCAACTTTTCCCCTTTTCATTTCATCAAACCTTTAATAATAAAGATTAGGATTTTTTCTCCATTCATAACATAAACAACGTAGATTACCTACCAATACACCAAAACCTCCAAAAAACATACAATTTCACTTTCCACAACTCAAACCAAAAACCTCTTTTTTATGAATTTGAATCACATAACTAAATCATGTTTTTCATGCAATATAAATATACATGTCTTTACCTTTAGCAAGAAGAGGAGAAACCCCAGAAATCTAACTTCGACAAAAACACAATCTGTTCAGATTACTTGAAAACTCTCTTTGTGCTCTATGTTTTGGTATATGGAACTAGGATGAGATTTTGAGTGAAAGGAGATGAAATCCAAGTTAAAAGCTTCAGACATGGAGAGAAACGAGAGGAGAGAAAAAATGATCTAGATTTGACCAAAAAGTAACTTTTTAAAGTGCTAATTCTGAACAGACTGCTCGAGCGATGAAACTTGTACTTGAGCATCAGAGACACATTATTGCTCGAGCCACAAAACTTTCACTCAAGCGCAGAACGCGTACCCCCAGAAGTTTAGTTTGCAAAAAAAAAGTACTAAAAGACTCAAAAGACCGCTTGAGCGAACAATTCATCACTCAAGCGATGAAGATTATTTTATTTTATTTTATTTATTTATTTCAGAACGCTACATTATAGTTAAAATGACTTTGGCTCAAGAATTCAACATATACCATAGAGTTGCTTCTACCCATTCAAAGACTACATTTGGACTTGACATTCAAAAAGAGCAAGAATGTTAATTAGTTGAAACCATACAACAAAATAAGAGCATAAGCATTTTATACATTTGAAACCATAGTAAACACACCTAAAAAAGAAGAAAGGAGATGCTTCCATTATCATAAATAAACATCCAAAACACCCTCACCACAATTGGCATCAGTGCATACATACATACATACATACATACATACAGAAAAAAATTTAAAAAATTAAAAAATTTGGTAGAACAGATTGTCAGCACACCTTGTCAAGAATCATTCACACCTTGCGGCTACGTTTTGCACATACTGATGAAGCTGATTCCAAGTCCCCAAGGAAGAAAAGGATTTTGTCCAGAATCCCTAAGCTGGGTTCCTCCTCGAGTGATCCTTCTCCTCCGACAAAGTCTGTTTCTGAACTGAGTAAACAGCCATTTGGTCCCTTTTGCTGTCGTCTTGAGCCCAAATGGCGTTGAATTTCACCTTGGTGGATGAGGTAATAGTCTCCGCCTTCTCTGATAATCTTCAGCCCTCTGCAGATATATAATCTAATCAATTCACACAAACTAGTTTTGATATATCAAAGATATAAAGATAGTTTTCCAAATTTGTTATATAAGAGCTGTACAGGCAGGAAACAGGACAAGACAATGATTTTCTGAAGTGTTCAACCTTTCATGTTTTGGACAGGGTAAACTGCCATTTATTTTCTATTTGGTTCTTGAATTGTTAAGGAAAAGGAAAAGTAAAGAGAAAAGGAAAAGTAAAGAGGGAAGAAATGAAAAAGGAAAATGAAATGAGAGCGCCATTAGCTGGGAAAATAAAAGAAAATGGTAGGCATTTCTCAAAGGAAAATGATGACACCGGATTTTTCTCACCTCTTTCGTGATTCACAACACAGCAAAGAAATATGATTGACGTAGGATGTGGAAAGAAAAAAAAAACTGTGAAATTTATCCATTGATACATGACAGCCATCTTTCTCAAAATATCAATTTTGTTGTTCGGAAAAATTAGTAAGTACAAGTAAGTTTGCTTCCCTATCATAATCCCGTCATAATCCAGTAAATGGGCTATTTCTGCCTACAAATTTCTGAGTATTTCCACAAATACATGATAGTGATTCAGACTTTCATATTAGATTCAGATGAGGAGTATAAATCAGTGGTTTTGTCGGTGGCAAACTGGGAGTGAAGTGCTCAGTGCAAAAATACATATAAAAGTATTAGCATGAAGTTTCAGCTTACAGTCCGACTCGATCACATCGATCTTGAACTTCATACATATCTTTCCATGATTTTAAACCTACAGGGGCATAGAATGCGGCTTGATCTCTTCCCCATCGCTCTTCGAATAAGTTAGACCATAGAATATTGTCTGAGGCCAAGACTTTCCACCTCCTGCAAACTTTAAAAAAATACCCAGTGGACAGGATTATTCATTTACTTTTAGCCTAAATAAACAATTCTCAGTAATTAAAAGGTGGGAATTCAAGCTGTGAATACTGGAATATAGTGAAACCTTTGGCTTCAATGATTAAGTTCAATGAATAACAAAGTTAATACCCATGTTTGTGAGTTTTTAAAGACCAAAATGTCTAAGAAATTGAATAATCATAAGGCAACACTTTGAATTGGACCAATTGATCCCAATTTTCGGGCAAAATGGAACTTTCTAGCTATGTTACCTGGACTCTTCTATTTCTCTCAAAATACCCATGTCCACCGCATACAGCAATGATAAAAGTGTGGAACATGTGTCCGACACACGTACTCAATTTAGACAATTTGAATCCTCCAACTTTAATGTTTGAACAATAAGAAACTCACATTTGATAGAAAACAAACATTACTAACCTCCAACATTAATAAAAATAAAATTCACATTTTTTTTTTTTAATCTTATTCAACTACATATCTACCTAATTTACAACATCTTATCTAAGATATTACATAATATTTAATATACAGTACAAGTATCCGTAACAAGTCCCCATACACATCCTATTTTAGATATATATCCAAATATCCTAAGACTTAAGATTAAGAAGGTCTGCTAGGACAAGCACCCATACCTGATAATCTTACCAGAGTACTTGTACCATAGCTTTCAAGCAGCTAATTAACTAAATAAACATTCAAAACAATAAAATAAACTTGGGTAAAATTCAGGATAGTAGGTCCATTTCCATGTCATGTACTCATAGAAAATCAATCTGGCATTTTAGAATGTACTTATAGAAAATCAAATTGGCATTTTAGAAAATTGCAGCTCTCTCTCTCTCTCTCTCTCTAACAAACACAATTTTCCTCAAACCTATATATATATATATATCCAACCCATGATTGCAGAATTGAGAGGGCTATCAACATACAACAGCGATGATATCTAATGCTAATGCATAACAGACCTCACTCAAGGACACACTTAAAATCCTTGATGAATTGCTCAATGCGAGGAAAATTCAAGAAACCCAGTTCAGATCTTATCGCAATTTGACAATTCAACAGACCCAAAACGAAGCAGAAGATCTAAGATTTGAATTTGAAAAATGATTAACAAAGATGGATTGATTGAAACAATTAGAAATTCCAATGATTTAGAGCTTCTACTACTGACTGACCTTGTTGAACAGTTGCAAGGTTCTGGTGATCCAACGAACCGAAGATCTTCATACACACATCAGCTGGTAATCTCCCCATTTGCTTCTCTCTCTCTCACGTCCCAAAATTTTGAATGTTTTGAAACTCAATTTTGCAGAGAGATCGAGATCGAGATCGAGATCAGATGAGCTTTTTATTTGCGTGCGACTTTCTAAATAAGCTCCTTTTAACTTTTAAACAGGTGATTGAAATCTTATAATTTCATTGCAATAGGGTATGTTTGGTTTGGTTTGGTTTATAGAGTGATTTTGGAAAAATTTTAAAAAAAAATTTGTTTAATTTATAATTTTTTCAAAACAATTTCTAAGATGATTTTCTCTCCATTACTCATTAATCAATTACTTTTTTTCTCTTTTCTCTTTTTTTTAATTATTATTTTTCTCATACACATCTATTTAATTATAATAAAATATCAAATTATTCTAAATTCTCAAACTTTAAAACTATTTTCAAAATACACAAATAAACAAACCAAAAAAAATTTTGTCCAATTTTAAAAACTAATCTCTCAAAACCAAACCAAACATAACAATAATATCTGTGAACTCGCCGATCATGGCCCTTTAAAGAGATTATATACACGTTTTAGATGATCAAAGCGAGTATTGAAATTGAAAATCTTTGCCATGTGTCCTCCCCTGTCCTACTTTTTACCGCCAAGTTTTTTTACTTTTATAATACGATTTTACCGACACACACTTTTTTTTTTCTTTCAATCGAAACGAATAAAAAGTGCTCCCCTTAGCACTTTATAAATTATTTTAAATCCTCCAAATTTTAACTTTTTTTATTACAATAATAATCTCAATAAAATTACTAAAAAAGATTTTATTAATTTTGAGACACCCCATTTCATAATTAAACTTATATACCTACTATATCATGAATTAGGGTTTATGAGAGTAGCCACCTCCATCACCACTTATCAATCTTTCCCAAATTCAATCTTCAAAATCTACCCACCCTCAAAACATTAAAAATCTTTTGACAGCAGTATTCTGACGATAACAATGGCAACCATTTGACTACCTACACTTCTCCGGCAATGCCAATGAGTGAAAGCTTTTTCTAGTAATCACAACTCTATAAGACGAGAGGAGAATAACAATAAAAGTTTAGAGGATATTCATAACTTTGATGTTATTCCTAATTCAGATGAGATTGACCTTATAAAGGTAAGTTTCTTAAATTAAAAAAAAAAAATGACAAAAATAATAAAATATGTTCGCTATTTTTTCGGAACTGAACTCTACATCATCCACTACTGCTTCTGTTGCCCCTTTTGTGGCCTCTCCTTCTATTATGTCTTCTTTTCATCTTTGGCATTGTCAGTTAGGCCATGTCTCTTTTAGTCGTTTAAAAACTTTGATGTCTAGTGATAGGTTAGGTCGTGTTAGTCCGGAAAATGTCAATTGGTTACTTTATCAAATTGTTAAACAATCTGCATTACCTTTTAATAAAAGTAATTCTATTTCTACTGCCCCATTTGATCTTGTGCATTCAGATATTTAGGGACTCTCACCCACACTGACCATAGGGGGTCTAGATATTTTGTGATTTCTGTTGATGACTTTTTTTTGTTGTTGTTATACTTGGATATTTCTTCTCAAAAATTGGTCTGAACTTAAACAGATTTATTATGATTTATCTGCCATGGTCTACACTCAGTTTTCTCGGACTATTAAACTCTCTCGTTCTAATAATGCTATAGAATACTTGGATTCTGATTTTATTTCTTTTCTTTGGGCACATGGTACTCAATCTCATTGTTTTTGTGCAGGCACGTCCCAACATCATGCCGAAAGAAAGCATCGCCATATTCTAAACACTACCCGAGCCCTTCTTATCTCCTCTTCTTGTCCTGAAATTTTTTTCGGGAAAGCTGCTCTCATTGCTATCTACACTGTAAATCGTGTGCCTACTCCTCTCATAGCCAATCTCTCTCTTCATGAGCGTTTTTATAATTCTCCTCCTGCATGCTCCACTCTTAAAGTTTTTTGGCTCTGTTTGTTTTGTTCTTCTTCAACCTCATGAACACACTAAACTCGAGCCTCGTTCTCGTCTTTGATATTTTCTAGGGTATGGTATAGAACATAAAGGGTATCGCTGTTGAGATCTAGGCTTCAAGTGTCTTCGAATTGCTTGTCATGTGGTTTTTTAGGAACACAATATGTTCTATACTTTGTCTAAGTTTCATCTGCTACAGTCCATCCATTCCTTGGTTTTTACTGATCTTTTTATGGACTTGTTGTCTCTTGAAGTTGATGCAGATTTCGATCCACTACTTTCATAGCTGCCTATGCCTACCGTCTAACTTGACATTTCTGTATTTATCGATGGTCCTTATAGCTGGCTTTTCATGCTCCTCGAAGGGGTTTGGTCTCTTCTGATGCGATAGCCCTATAGTTTGGACTTTCATAGTTATGAATCTGGTTTCACAAGTGCAATGTGAAACAAAAAACAAATGAGAGTTTAAATTCGAAAAATCTTAAAAAATTCATTGATCATCAGAGATGCCAAAAATGGACTGCATTGCCAGATTTCAGAGCCGCCACCTAAATATTTTTAAAAAATAGAAAACCCGTGACTCGTACCAAAGGCCACTTGTTCGTTATAACCAAAGTGTCTTGGCTTGGGAACTTAGGTATGAGAGAAGAATGTCATGAATTGAGCACCTCACTCACCCAATCAAAGATCGATCTTTACTAATCATAATGTGATTCTTATCAACACTATATGCTCTTGTTCTAATTTTATTACGCTATCTTACTATGTGAGGCACATAAGTATAGATAGTTTTGCTTGCTTTGGAAATGACTTTGATTTTATATGATTTTTGTAAAAGAGTTTTGTGTGTACACAACTCAAAAGGAAAGAAATGAGCTCATACATATATTTGAGCAAAATCATCCCCAATGCAAGTAAAATAACCTTTATCCACAGGCATTCAAACAATTCACTTCAAGTAAGCACGTAGCCTCATGGTAAGATACTAAGCATGTCAACAATCATACACATGAATATGCTAAAGTAAAAAATACTCACCTAGTACTCCGAGGTAGCCAAAGAAAAAGAAAGTGATTAGAAAAAAAATAAAATGCATGACCCTAGCAATGCACATGACTAATGTAACACATACAAGAATGTAACTACTAGGTTCGGCTATTTAACATGTAATATGAATTAACTCAAAGCATGTGATAACGTACATATTCAAGAAAATAGGCAATGACAATAATATTCAAGAATGATGAACCGAACCTTATGTATGCAAAAGTGGATGCAAAACATGGCAATGATATTAAACGAAAACATGACACTACATGCAACCACGGTAAGCATATAAATAAAAAGAAGAAAGAAACGGGGGTTGGAAGACATACAACTATTACAAATTTGCCCTCGTACAAGAGGGTCCAAATTAACTAATTATTACAAACACAGATGAATAAGCTAATTAATTAACTATTACAAATTCAAATATAAGTACCTAATTAATTACAAATGAATCTCGAAGCTAGTTTAATGGACTTGAACAAGAGGCGAGGAACTACATGTGTGCAATTGAGAACACCCTTTGGAAACCTCTCTGTTTGCTGCCAGAGCCTGCTCTGTTTACAGTCAAAAAATTGTTCTGTTTTGCCCTAAGAATCTGTTCTGTTTTGTTACAAAATCACCACTACCGTATAAAATGGATGGTCGGCCAGCCTTATCAGATGGTTGGTCGTACATAGTAATGGCCAGCCGGCCATTGTTTCTAAAGAATACCCTGCTGCAACAGAACTGGAATAGAGCAAGACAGAGTGTTTCCAGGAGGTGTTTATCCTCGCTGTCCTTCCCTATCATGAAGATGTTCAAGAGAGAAGTAGATTCGAGTCTCTAATCACCAATCATTGCAAATTTGTCATGTGATGATCTTAGAAACGATAGGACAAGAGTTTAATAAATGCAACAAAGGATAAACAATACCTCTTCCCTATCATGGCTTTACCTCAAAGGAGGGGGTAGACTTGCCTCATGAATCATCGAACATCACTAAAATAGTATGTGACGATTCTAGAAGCAACAGATTCAATATAATGTCCAACTGAACCTAACCAATTTTTATTATCTTTTTATCTTTTTTACTCCAATTTTATTAGCTTTTTTACTTTACCTTTCAATTTTCTTATCTTTTCTTCCTTTTTATCCGAAGGTGATGATTACATTCACTAAGTCCAAAGCAATAAAGGTTAGCAAGTATGACTTGACCTAAGAAATGAGCTCTTCGAGGCCTTTTCTATGGGAGAAACTATAAGGGAAAATTAAACCCATTTACGAACGATAATGAATTCGGAGTTAAATCCGAAGTGAGTGATAATGACTCCAAATCCAAACCCGATAATGAGCTATAATGAATCGTTCCTTTATGATTTCCAAGGGTCTAAATAGAAAATTAGTCCCTTGGAAGTAATGCACTGGCGATAAAAGGAGGTATTAAATAAGAGATTGCGCTTAGGATAAGAAAGACGTGGTGCCCTGATAATGAACCTCCAAAGAGGTTAAACCATTTAGCACGTGGAACCCCTTTCTTATGCCGTGAGCAAAAATCTTTTAGTTGATACAAACAAAGAAAAGAGGGATGTTGCAGAGTGTGAATGAAAAGTGGATGATTACAATGACATAAATATATACATGAAAGATATGGAAAGGAAAACTATCAACTCAAATGAATTTGTGGCTATGGCCTATACACCAAACCCATGAGGACTTACAATAACACAAGTATGATATCCAAAGTATAAATTAAATAGACACATTAAACAGCCCCTAAACTCAAGAAAATAGTGGCCAAAATCAAAAGAAATAGAGTAGAAAAGGTAAAGCAACAAGCTATGGAATAAGGCCTAAGGAAGGGTCGCTAAACCTTCCTCTTTTTGTGAGGTTTTAATCACATTTTAAGCTTAAAAATAACTCTGAAATCAGTATGAAAGTACAAGAAAAAGAGAGAGAAAAGATGGTTGAAGAGTTCAAAGATTACCTCTTGAAAGAGAGGATGTTCTTCTTAGTTCACAAACCACACCCTTAACACTCTCTAGGATCTGAAATTATCTTCAAGAACCTCAGCAAAAGCTTCAAGTTTAAGCTTATAAGGTGTATGCATGGTGTATGTATATTGCAATAGAAGGAAGTGTGTTGTTTAAGCTATAGGCTCTAGGCAAATTTTTCTAATTGCAAACCATAAGAAGGGTGTTGTATTTATAGAAAAAGAGGTTCTCACGTTGGAAATATATATATAAGGGACAGCTGGTCCAAAGCCTGTGCATGGAAGCAGTTGGCAGTTATCAAAATATCTGCTATGCTGAACATGGCTAGCCGACCGACCATGAGGAGGTACAATAGGCCAAATGAAAATGGTATGCCAGCCATTTGTTGGCCAGTAGTTCTTTGAGTGGTTGGGCTAGAAAAAATAAGGTTTTCGTCCAAAGAGGGTGCAAGGTTTAGGTTTTAAAGCTTGAAACCAAATCATTTTACTGAAGAATTGAACGATTGCACATCGTAACATTTCATCATCGAGTGTTCAGAGTGAGGCACCTAAGTTTTAAGGGCGGTCATAATAGGTGTCTACAGTTGCCCCTCTTTGACAGAGCTCAAAGTCATTTCATGACATGAGTGAATGTCAAAGCTCAAAAATAACCCTTTTGACATGGTCGTAAGACTTGGGCAAGCAATCAAAATGTAAATGTAATTGGTTGAACTTAAAAGTTTCCTACGTATCCTTTTGCAATGAATCAAACTAGAGTAGTTCAAGGGCAAGATGCAAATAATATGCTCAAGAATACACTTGGAAATTGGACTTACACGTTTCACGAAGCCGATTATTTTTGAAAATCCATGATCATGTAATGCACTACAATGAGTAATAAACAAGATGACAACATATGAATGAAACAAGACTCAAGCTTAAATCAATGTCTTCCACGGAGAGGAGTAAGCAAACAACAATCCCAAACATGTTTTGCGTAGAAAGAGAAAAGACGGTGTAACCAGTAGGCGTATCTAACTGCATCTCATACGGAGAGAATGAAGGTTTTAACCGACTTAAAAACAATATCCTAACACGTTTCACGCGAAAGAAGGAAAGGGCGGTGTAACTAACAAGCGTATCTAACCATATTTTATATGGAGAGAGGGAAGGTTGTAATCAGGTAAAACAATAACCTAACGCGTTTCACACGAGAAGGGTACAAAGGTGGTGTAACCAACAGGCGTATCTAGCCGTATTTCATACGGAGAGAGGAAAGGTTTTAACCAGGTGAATCAACAACCTAATGCGTTTCATGTGAGAGGGGTACAAAGGTGGTGTAACCACCAGGCGTATCTAATCGTATCTCATACGAAGAAAGGGAATGTTAGCCAAACTACATCTCACGTAGAAAGGGTGAACAAATGCAAGCCAAACCACGCTTCGCGTTGAAAGGGTAAAAGCTCCATGCCAAACTATGCCTTACGTAGAAAGGATAGAAAGTGCAAGCCAAACTACGCTTCGCGCAGAAAGGGTATAGGGTACAAGCCAAACTACGCTTCGCATAGAAAGGGTAAAAGTTCCATGCAGAACTACGCTTTACGCAGAAAGGGTAGAGGGTGCAAGCCAAACTACGCTTCACACAAAAAGGATGAAAGTTCCATGCCAAACTACACTTCGCGTAGAAATGGTAGAGGGTGCAAGCCAAACTACGCCTCGCATAGAAAATGTGAGGAGTACAAGCCAAACTACGCTTCACACAGAAAAGGTAAAAGCTTCATGCCAAACTACGCTTCGCGTAGAAAAGGTAGAGGGAATGAAATCCTAACTACGTTTCACGCAAAAAAGATGTGAGAAATGCAAGCCTAATGCATGCAACAAGCCAAATCACACCGTTGGGTGATAAGGGTGAATACAATGAGACGAATGCATATGAATGCAAAATACGATGTGATGCATGTTCCATTTAACATAATATGCAACATAATAGAAACGAAAAGCGGTGGTTTTGAAAACACCTTATGGAGGGAAAGTAGCGGTGAACAACCCTGTTTTGCTAGGGATCTTTCTCTTCTTTTTCTGTTTTTCAAACTTTCGTTTTTCAATCTTCTGCCTTCAACTTACAGCCAAAGGTTCTCATATACTGAAAAGAGGGTAAAATCTGTTTGAGCTTGAGATCGAGATACATTCATGCTTCCAACCTGCCACTGGATGAACAACCCTATTCTGTCGGGAATCTTCCTCTTCTTTTTTTTTTTTTTTCAAACTTCTACCTTCAATTCACAATCAAAAGGTTCTCACATACTGAAAAAAGGGTAAAACGTACTTGAGCTTGAGGTCAAGGCATATTCTCACTTTGGAGAAATGGTGGGACTTGGAACGGTGCATCCAGAAGGAAATTTTGGAGTTTTCTGTAACTGAAACAAACCCAAATACTCTAATTTTCCACTTGTCAGATGAACACAAGATTAACCATGTCCCAAATCAAGAAAAAGTCCAACAAAAATCATCAAAATCGTCAACCGGCCAAATTATATGCCAGTCGTACAATATATTGGGCAGCCGACTAATTATATTGAGATCGGGGGCAGTTACAGGTTTTCACACCCATGGCTTATTTAAAACACACACACATTTGGTCCTATTTTCACACACCTTGACATTCGAAAGTACACTCCCTTCCTCTCTCTCTCTAGATTTCACTCTATTCGCATTACCTAACGACCCACGCAAACTTTATTCGTGAAACCCATTTGGCCCTCTACGTTTTGAACCGATTGGATTTTGATTTGGTTGAGTTTTTGAGTTTCTCTTTGTTTTTTGCTTGTTCTCATGGGTTTTTCTTGGTTCTCTGTGTACTCAATTTCGCATTTTTACTTTTTCCCTTGTTTTCTATCTCATAGGTCTTGGTTTTGGGGTTTTTTACATATTGCTTTCATTTTTATTGCTTTTCTCTCATCACCACCACATTTTCCATGGCTGATGATATTCCACATGATGTTGCCATTCCCAAGGTACATATTCCTTCACCTACCACGGGTGTAGAGGATCCGATGATAGAGGAGGTCAACGAGGCGGTAGAACACGTTGTAGACACCCCATTTTTGACCGACCTTAAGACTTAGACGTCACCAACTGAGCGCTCGGTGATGTTGCATATTGTGCTCGTTTGGAGGTCACGAAATCTCGGCTGCGAGCCTTGCCTCCGGACTTCCGGACTTTTTTGTACCTTGCTTCGGTTTGCGAACCAGGTCCCGTTTTCTTCGTTTTCTCTTCCCGAAGGGAGGGAGAGGTCTCGTAGATCATCTCTCAGTGGCCGTAGGCTATGTTTCATGGTTGTAGGTCATTTTCCCCCTTTGGAGCCCGGTTTTCGATTTTTCAGAGCCGTCGGCCGTGTGCCTCGGTTCGGGACCGCTTAACCACCTCCATTTGCTCCGGTTTTTGGCATACACCTTATTTCCTCTCTTTTGAGGGACACTGTGGTCCGAGAGACCAACTTCGTGCTCGAACGCCACCTTCGGTGTTTAACAGTTAGTTTTCGGGGCCCTAGACTGCGCGTTTCGGCCCCCGAACCTTCGATTTGCCTCGGTTTGGGTCCATTTTTGGCAGGGACCTTATTTTCATTGTTATGAAGGTCATAGAAGGGTGGAAGGCCAGCAATTGTGCTGTAGACCAGCTTTATTCCTTCATCGCTCTCCGTCGCCCGTTTTCCTCGCTAGAAAGCTGGTGTTGACCATTTCCGGGCCACTTTCTTGGACCCTCAACCACATATTTGTGTTGTACACACTTGGCAGGCCACCAATATGACATGGTCGGCCAGCAATTGTTCCTGACCCTTTTGAACCCCTCTAAAAAGTTGGTTTTTCTCTTTCTTGGGTTACATTTCCTGGTTTTTCTCCACATAGCTGTGTTGTGCACACATGGGAGGCCACTTTTCTGGGGTGGCCGGCCGGCCACCTGAACCCTCTGAACCTGGCCGGCCATGACCTCCTCACCTGGTTCCTTACAGATATGCCCTCTTTTTTCCCCCCAGATCTTGTATCCGAAGGGGGTCTTTTGGGGGGGGAAATTTGAATTTCATTTTCCCCCCCTTTCCTCCACTCCTCCCTCTATAAAACCAGACCCCCCAGCTCCATTTTAGAGGGTTACAAAATTGGTTTTGAGCCTTTGCCTACAACTCTCACTCTCTCTCTACTTCAACCCTCTAAGCCCTAAAGGCCTTGCACCATTTACACTACAACACATAACACAACACCTCCACACTCCATTCCAGCAACTTGAGGCTGTTTTTCAAAGGTTAAGAGCTCCCAAACCTGGTCCAAAAGCTGTTGAAGCTTGGTTCTACAAGGGTGAGTCCCATTTTCCTTCTTTCTTGCTTTATTTTGCATGTTATTTTAGCCTTTGTTTCTTGCATTTTTGGGCTCCGACTTGAACTTTAAATAGTCATATTTTGAGCTCATATCCATGTTTGATCAAGGGTCTTTCTCTGTTTGAGGTCTCCTCCTCACCCTTTGTGTTTAAACTCTCTTTTAGGCTTATTTTTGCATGGTATTTTAGGCTTATTTGTGAGCTGTTTTGGACTTGGTTATAAACTATAAAATATCTTGTTTTGAGCCCTTCTTCAACTTTTTTGAAGGTCTCTACTCTGTTTGAGGTCAGTTTCTACCACTTGTCTCTTTATCCCTCTTTTAGGCCTTTTTCTTGCATGTTGATTTAGCCTCACTTGTGTTCATTTTAGAGACTTAATGTAAACTGTAGAGTGCCTTTTTTTGAGCCCCTTTTCAATTTTTTTGTAGGGCTCTTTGCCATTTGGGGCCAGATGCTGTCCCTTGTCTTTATTCTTTCTTTTAGGGCCATTTTTGCATGATAGATTAGCCCTATTTATGTTCATTTTTGGGACTTGTTATAAACTGAAAAAAGGCTTTTTTTGACATCATCTTCATGTTTTATTAAGGGCATTTTCTTATTTGAGGTCATATGCTTCCTTGAATGCTTGATTGTCCCTTGTTTTGAGCCTTACACCTAAGCTACAATGGCATGCTTTGTTTGGCCTTCTAGCCACTGGAATCCAGTGGATTTCTAGTGTCTTTGATGCTATTTTGAGCCTCAAAATTAGAGGGGGGTGACCCCCTCTCACCTTGACTTGTTTGATGGCCATTTTGGCCTTTCAAAGGGACCCCTCTTTACATGTTTTAAAGTCACATTTTAGGGTCAATTTGATGAGTTTTGGGACTATCATATTTGATTTCTAGAGTTTTTTTGGTCATGCTTCATGTCTATCTTATATGTGCCTAATAATCCCTTTGTATGCCCTCTAAAGGAGCCCCTCATTTGTGCATGTGTTGGCTGCATTTCCATGGTTATTTGGGCATATTTTGACATGTTTTATTCACTGATTTTTTCTGGTTTGATGAGTTCTCACTTTCTTCATATACATGCCATGTAACCCTTGTTTACTAGTCAAAATTGCATGCTACTTTAGCCCATCTTGCTAGCACCTTTTGGCCTTGATTTGAACTAAGAAAGTTCATGTTTTGGGACTGCCTTGACTCTGTCTTCATGCTTCATAATCAAATAGTGCATGCTTTGTATAGATATAGGTCATTGCGTATGCCTAGTTTTGAGTTTCGGGGTTCATCTCATGCATCGGGTGTCATATTGCCATGATTCGGGGCTCTTTAGCATCATATTTTAGTGCTGAAATTTGCATGTTTGTATGCCACATTCCATGCCTTGTTAGAGTGGCATTTCGTGCCTTAAGACCGGTCCTCGATTTGTGTGCATGTGTGCACGCACCTCGAGTGTCTCATTTTCATCTTATGGCCGCTGATGTGAGTGTGGCTGAGGTCCACTCACATTGGCGTAAGCCCATATTGCATTGTGTATGCCATTTCAATTCATAGCATTGTGTATGCTAGATTGCATATTAGAGCATTGTGTATGCCATGTCACATCGAGCATTGAGTATGCCATTTTAGTCCGTAGCATTGCGTATGCTAGGTTTGCATGTTAGGATTGCATTCATGCATGTCATGCATATCGCATTGTGCTTGGGATAGGAGTTAGCCCGAGCATGGGAAACGAGGGACGTTTCGTACTCCGAGTGACGGAACGTGTCTCAATTCCCGGTCGCCGACACTTTGGATTAACCATGATGGAGTCTTGGTCTTGTTGTGTTTATGTGTGCATTCATTTCATATTAAGTCGTGCAAATCGACTCCTCGGCCATCATGCATCGAGATACGCGATTGATGGCACGAGGATCGAGGACTACGCTCCCTAAAGAGTAATCAAGCATACATATGTGAAAATACATTGCCATGCCCCTTTCATGCTCTCTGTTGCAGCAAATCAGAAACTGACAATCTCTTGGGACTTCATGCAATATTCCGGGCTTAATCATAAACATAGGCTAATTGGGGCATCGCGATGGATTTTCGCACCAAGCAACCCGAACATGCATCATTCATCATCCGGAGCAGAGTTGAGGCAGTCTCTAGCTTGCATGCTAGTTTACCGCTTTCCTAGATTAATTTGTTAATTAAATAGGATTTTGTACTTATTTAGACTGTATTATTCATTTGGGACTGTATATTATTTATTTGGACCCTCCGAGCGAGGGCAATGTTGTAATAAGTGTGCGTGCGTGTGATGTATGTCTTCCAACCCCACGTCTTTTTTCCTTTTATTTACCAGCTTATGATGGTTAGATTAGGGCATGTTTCAATTAGCATACAGTATGATAGCATGTTTGCATTCATTCATCTGTCTTGCATGCACCAGGCTCGGCGCATCATAACTCACTACATTGTATTTCAATTCCAAGTTGAATACTTGTTAGCTGTAGCATTCCATATGCCATGTTTAGAATAGCCGAGCCTATACTAGTTGCATTTTTGCATGTGTTGCATTAGACATTTCTGTATAGTTAGGATCATGCATGGATTTCTAATTAGCTTCTGTTTTGGCTTGGAGTACTTGGTAAGTTTTTACGCTTTAGTATCCTTGCATGTGTGTGAGTGACTGCCATGATAGTATGCTTACCATGAGGCTATTTGCTTATATGATATAACTGCCTGAATGCCTGTGGGTGAAGGTTGGGTTACTTGGATTGGGACAAATCATCAACTGTGAGTTTTAAGCCTACTAGATAGTGGCAAAACCATCTTTTCTAAGCCCACTTGAGGGTAGCAAAATCTGCATTTTAAGCCTACTTGCGAGTAGCAAACCATCTTTCAAAAAACAAACATGAAATGTTTTGTTCCAATTCAGGCGATCCAGTCTATACTTGTATGCTATGCGCATCACATAGTAAATCTAGGCTAATAACCGGAATAAAAGCGCATAATGTTTTCAAAACTAGATATCATGGTTAGTAGAGGCCGATCTTTGATCGGTCTAGCGGGGGTGCTCACGAAGTGACCTTCCCAAGTTCTTGAGGAGGCAACTTTGGTGATGACGGACACGTGGCCTTAGGCATGAGTCAGGATTTCCTAAATTTCCCAAAAACAAAATATTTAGGTGGCGACTCTGTATCTGGCAAAGCAGTCCACGTTTGGTACTTCTTTCAAAAAAATCTGTTTCTCAAAACGATTTGCCGGATTTAGACTCTTTGATTTAGATTAAGAATCGTGACAAATTAGAGTCTTGAACTGTAGTAAGCCCAAGACGAACAGAACGGGGGGCTCATCCCTCCCGGGGCGTTCGGGGACGTCTACACACGTTGCCACTAACGTTGTCGCGGAGGAGATTTACCCTCCGGAGCCTGAGCCCAAGTTACCACCATTAAGGGTGAGGCCATTCGACCCAGCTACTTATCATCCATGCACACAAGCGATGGCCCCTGGTGGGATGTTGCAGTTTGAGGATTTTTCCTAGGCATGCCTGAGGACTTCCTCTTGCAAGAGTGCACCTTGCACCTCTCCTATGACGCTTCTAAGGTAAGAACTTTTGCTTCTTTTCTTGCATTTTGCTTGCTTTGATTCATTACAATCTTTCATCTGGCCATGCACTTAACAAATTCTTCTTTCAACGTAGGGTGATGCCTATACCTAAAGAGGTTATGGCACTATGATAGCGAGGGACTGTACTAGAAGCTCCTTGCTCGAGTCCGACAGATGGTGGATGAGACAGGCTTTGGCCTATTCTGTTCTGAGTTCTTACGGCTGTAGGTGAGCCGGTCTTTACTCAGCGCCCTAGTAGAGAGGTGGTGGGATACCACCAACTCTTTCCACTTCTCCACAACTACGAGTAGGGGGTGATCCGATCCTCTTTGATCTAGACATAGGCCAGTAGCAAGCTGCCTAGGTCCATCTTCTTGGCGCATGCCCTCATTTGGACAAGCCATCTATAGTGCGCTAAAGCTAGTTCTACGACTATTTCCATGTGAGCCAACCGAAGACCGAGGAGCAGTACACCCGTGGATTCTTGATCTATCTTCTCGGCACCACCTTGTTTGCAAATAGGTAGAACATCGTGGGTCTGTATCTGCTTAACACTCCAGTAGTATTTCCGCGTGTCCACTACTATGATTGGGGTGGTGCTGGTCTCGCTACCCTATATGGATATATGAACTTTGGTTCCCGTAAGAAGGGAAACATGGTCGGAGGCTACTGGAGAACCTGGGAGGTATGTCCTGCACTTTCATTTCAAATTCTGTTATAAACCATGCTTTTTGCTTTGTATTTTCTGCTTGTATTTTTGTTTATGCTTGTTGACTTGCAAACTGTTCTCTTCTTACGGCTCTGGGTATATGATTACTTTCCCGCTCTTGCCCCAGTCCTAAGAGATGAGGTAGAGACAGTTGTGTTCCACTCGATGAGGTATGACGGCAAATGCTACCCTCGATGCCGCAGTGTCACCATTTTCGCCTACTATCGTTGTTTCTTCGATACAGTGATGGCGCGCGAGGTAATCTAAAACTTATACCCATTCCATTCCATCTCTATTGCTTTCATTTCATACTTCGACAACTGACTTCAATTACGAATTCTCTGTTTGCAAGTTACGTGGCAGCCATGGGCGATCATGCCTGCAGGGACACGGGATAAGTACGTTGGGTCCTAGGATACCTCTCGATTGTGGATCCTGCTAGAGGCTCCTTTCTTCCTGACTTGGTACTTGGGGAAGCGTTTTGTTCGCCAGACCCTGGGCTTACCAGACCCCATTATTCTAGCTCCTCCTCCGTTATCTATGAGGACAATCGATAGTCTTCTTGTCGAAGCTATCATGCAGTTCATGGCGGGGTAGGATGTTGATCTATTCCGTGGGAGTTAGGGACTACTCTGCATTCATTCGGACACACTTCATGCCAACCCTAACCAAAGCTCGCGTAGGTGGCGTTGCAGATGTACCTACTACCAGAGGTGCCGCTCATGCGACTGAGCCTGATGTTGGAGGGGCTGCCTGTCATGACCCAAACCCGCCCTTATAGGTTTAGTGCTATAATCGGCCAGTAATCTTGGGATTACCGAAGGCCTCTGAACAAATTAACGTATAATAAGGGACAAGTGGAAGTAATTATAAACATACAACGTCCATAGAGTCGTGTAGACATACATGAGACAGAAAAATTAAAACTTACATTTATATACAATACGTGATGTCATAATTACATTAGTCTTACGTCACCACTTTACAAATAAACCAAAAGTTGAGTGCAAACTTAAACAAAAGGAAAACAAAAGTCATAACAAGGTTCGCAAGACTCGACCATAAAACACTTTGGAACCTCCTCAGGAGGCATACTAGTTGGCTAACTCAAACTGATCTCCAGGAAATCTCACTAAACTTGGTCCCACGTCTGATCACCCACATACATAAATAATAGAATGAGTTGGAGCCTAGTGAATAACAACAAAGAAAAAGGGTTATAAATGATATCCAAAACAGATTAAAAAATTAGAGTTCATATTAGAAACAAATTTATACCCACATACTTATACAGATTTTATAAGCAGTTATATGTGGTACATCCATTCGCTATCAGATTAGATTGGTTATAAGACCCACATGCATAGTCGATACCGACGACCATAAAGGTCAACATCTTTGTGCACAAATAGCCATGGTATAGTTACCTCTAGGCGAGGGCCACGTGAACATAGGCCGCGATATTGTTACCCTCGGGTGAAGGCTACATGAACATAAGCCACGGTATTGTTACTCTCGGGCGAGGGCCACATACATATTAGCCACGGTATTGTTACCCCCGGACGAGAGCGACGTGAACTAAGGATGCCACAAATACATTTCAAAAAATGGACAGTCATTCGTGGTTCATAAAATAGCATTTCAGTCAGAAAATACTTATAGGCAAACATAGCTTTACAGAGTTGTTATTCACGGATAGCTCTAATAACAAAAGAGTCAAAATAGTTGGATTAACGATCTATGGCGTGTGGCCTACACAAACACATAACGGATACACATTGAAACACAAGCTCGAAAAACACTTAAGTCATTTCTTATCTATCTTGGTGTGTTTCTAATCTTTATCCTCATTATTATGTCTTAATTAGAGCTTAAGAATGCCTAAGATGCAATGAGAATACCAAAATCTGATTCGCAGCACTTAGTCAAATTTTCAAAAATTGTGGAATTCCCAGATTTGCTTCCTAGTTTCAAAACTCAAAACCAAAGCAACAAAACACATCCTTTTGGACCGAAATTTGAGAAAACACTTGCAAACTCATAGAACTTTATGATTGAATGCCATTTTGCAAAATCAAGCCCAAAATCAAGTGAATTCTTCCAAAGTAAACCATAAACTTTTGAAAACATAACATGCATGTAATGACTTGGATACAAAGCTTCCAAAACATGACTGGATGAAGTGTTTAAGTGCAAAACCACCATGAGCTCCAATAATAGAACAAAAATAAGCTCTTGCATATAAGAATTGTTGAAATCAAAGCCCAAAAATTCATGAATTATGCATGCATGTGTGTTATGATCTTCTTTCCTACCTCTTAGCTTGATTCTTGCATTTCCTAGCTTAACACTCTTGAATTCATGCATTAACCAACTTAATTGCAAACTTAAACGATTGAATTCTTACCTTAGGTGTTCAATTGTGTTCTAAGTTGTTAATTCCTTGAGTTTCCAAGTTGAATCCTCTAATTCTCTACAATTCCAAGCTTGAATACAAGTTTCTTCTTTCTCTCTCTCTCTCTCTCTCCCTCTCCCCCACGATTTTTATATCAAAAGATGATGAAGCGTGTGTAGTAGTATGAGACAACATTAAGCTTATATAGGTGTCATTAATGGAATTAATTAATTCTTGCTTAGATTAAGCGTTTATATTTATTTTATTCTAATTATTTGGTTTTGAATCGAATTTCAATTAAACCTATCATAATGTTCTAAAAATTCCAAATAACACATAAACCAAGTCAATTTCGTGATTAGATGCCGATAAGGCCTTCAATTCGCATAATGAAACAGAAACACAGACATATATTCCTACAGTAAATAGATATAAAATCAAATAACATATAACATATGCAATTAACGTAGAATTTCATCTTAATTACATATTAAACAATCTTAATCAGGCAGTATTAGTTATTAACGGATTAGGGTTGTTACAGTCTTTCCCTTTTAAAGAGTTTGGTCCCCCAAACTCGAATTACCTTCAGTTTAGAAGAATGTTGGGTCTAGAGGGAACAAATCAGGATATCTTTTCATCATATCTTCCTCAGTTTCCCAAGTTGCATATATTTCTTTGTGATTTTGCTAATCAACTTTCACCAATGGAATCTCCTTATTCCTCAATCTTTTAATTCTTCGGTTGACAATTTGGATTAGCCGTTCTTCATAAGTAAAATCATCTTTTAATGACACATGTGTTGGCTCAATCACGTGTAATGGATCTCTCAAATAATCCCGAAGCATTAAAACATGAAAAACATTGTACATATTCTCCATAACTGGAGGTAAGGCCACTTGATATGTCACCAGATTTATTTTCTCAATAATTTCATACGGACTAATATATCGTGGTGCCAATTTGCCTTTAACCCCAAATCGAGTTTGCCCTTTCATTGGAGTTACCTTGATAAACACGTAATCACCGACTTCATATTCTCTGTCTCTTCTTCGGGCATCCGCATAACTTTTTTGGCGACTTTGCATAGTTTTCAATCTTTGTTGAATCAATTTTACATTTTTCAATCATTTCTTACACAAGTTCCAATCCCAACAAAGGTCTATCACCTACCTCGGCCCAACAGATTGGAGAATGACATTTTCTACCATACAAAGCTTCATAAGGAGCCATACCGATACTCGAATAATGACTGTTGTTATACACAAATTTAGCCAATGGCAAGTAGGTCTCCCAATTTCCTTGGAAATCTAACACATACATTTGAAGCATATCTTTCAAGGTTTGAATGGTCGTTCAGATTGGCCGTCTGTCTATGGGTGATAAGTACTACTCAGTCGCAATTCAGTTCCCAAAGCCTGTTACAAACTTTGCCAAAATCTCGAAGTGAATTTGGAATCCCTGTCAGATACAATGGATACTACCAACCCGTGTAGTCTCACAATCTCAATCACATAGATGTTAGCCAATATATCTGCATTATAAAAAGTTTTAATAGGTAAGAAATGTGCGGATATAGTCATACGATCAACAATTACCCAGATAGAGTCCATACCTCAAGAAGAATGAGGTAGACTGACAATAAATCCATCGTAATATGCTCCCATTTCCATTTCGGTATTGGAAGCAGCTGAAGTAATCCAACGGGTCATTGATGTTCAGTTTTTACTTGTTGGGAATGCAAACACTTAGCTACAAAATCAGCAATACACTTCTTTATTCTAGGCCACCAGAAATTTTGTTTCAAGTCATGGTACATCTTTGTATTCCCCGAATACATAGCAAATTTGGAGTTATGAGCTTCGGTTCAGAACAATCTAGTACACAGTCTTTCTTGAAATTTCGTAACAGTGTCTTCGAGCACAAATTCGAGCCTCGATTTTGAATCAATCTCATCAATAATCTTTTTTAGAAATTCATCTTGTAATTACTTTTCTTTAACTTTCTCAAGTATGGCTAGTTGTGCAAAAATGGCGGCTAGAACTCCTCTATGTTCACGCAAAATCACTTCAATTTCATTTCTTCCTAGATCACACAACAATTCTTTCTAGCTAGTGAGCAAACATGACAAATTCCCAATAGACTTTCGACTCAGAGTATCTGCAACGGCATTTGCTTTTCCCAGATGGTACAAAATCTGCAAGTCATAATCTTTAATTAACTCTAACCATCTTCTTTGTTTCATGTTTAGTTTTTTTTGGGTGAAGAAATATTTCAGACTTTGTGGTTTGTATACACCGTATAAATAATAGAGCCAGATTTTCAAAGCAAAAACCACAGTTGGGAGTTCAAAGTCATGGGTCGGATAATTCTTCTCATGTGGTCGAAGTTGATGAGAAGCATAAGCAATCACCTTATCATTTTCCATTAGTACACACCCCAAACCTTTATATGAAGCGTCATTGTAAAATTGAAATTCGTCTGTACCATTAGGTAGAGTCATAATTGGTGCAGTCACTAATCTAGTCTTCAACTCTTAGAAGGCGGACTCTCTTTGATCGTTCCAATCAAACGACACATTTTTCTGTATTAACTGTGTCAAGGGCATAACAAGTTTGGACAAATCTTTCACAAATCTTTTGTAATAGCCAGCAAGCCTAGAAAACTTCTAACTTCTGACACATTTGTTGGTTTTGGCCAACTCACAACAGATTTAATTTTTTGCGGGTCAACCGATATGCTATCCTAGTTGATTATATGCCCTAGAAATGTCACACTGTCAAGCCAGAATTCACATTTGGAGAGTTTTGCATACAATTTCTTTTCCCTCAAAATCTGTAACACAATTCTTAAATGGTTTTCATGATCTTCCCTGCTTTTGGAGTAAATCAAAATATCATCAATAAATACAACAACAAACTCATCAAGAAATTGTTTGAATACCCTATTCATTAGGTCCATGAATGCTGTAGGTGCATTAGTTACCCCAAATGGCATTACCAAAAACTCATAGTGCCCGTATCTAGTCCGGAAAGCAGTTTTCTCTATGTCTTTTGCCTTAACTTTCAATTAGTGGTACCCGGATCTAAGATCAATTTTGGAAAACACTTGCTCCCTGAAGTTGGTCAAACAAATCATCTAGTCGATGTAGCGGATATTTATTCTTGACAGTTACTTTGTTCGGTTCTCAATAGTCTATACATAACCTCAAAGACCTATCTTTCTTCTTAACAAACAGAACAGGAACACCCCAAGGTGAAGTACTCGGACGAAGAAATTTCTTGTCCAGCAGTTCTTGTAATTGGGTTTTCAATTCTTTCAATTCAGAAATTGACATTCTGTAGGGGGTTTTAGAGATAGGTTGTGTTCTAAGTTATACCTCAATGGTAAATTCAATTTCTCTATCAATCAAATCACCGGGTAGTTCATTTGGGAACACATCAGGAAATTCATTAACTATAGGAATAACTTCCACATTAGGATTATCAAAAGTCACATTTAAAACATTGCACAAGTAACCCCTGCATTTCTTTCTAAGCAATTTGACGGCTTTCAAAGAAGAAATTATATACAGAGGTGGAACTATCCCATTCCCACCAAACACAAATTTAGACAAGCCAAGTGGTCAAAAGAAAACAGATTTATTCACACAATCAATAGTTGCACGATACTTAGTCAACCAATCCATATCCAATATGCAATCAAAATGAGCAATGTCCAATGACAGCAAATCAACACATAATAACACATCCTCAATCACGACGTCACATACATGATACACATAAGCACGCATCATAAAACCCTCAGAAGGTGTAGATACAAATAACAAATGATTCATAGGTTCTAGTAGTCTAGTCAATTTACGAGAAAAAGCATAGGACACAAATGAATATATAGAACCCGAGTCTATTAACACATATGCATTTTGAGCACAAATAGGGAGTATACCTGACACCACAGATTCAGTGTTTTGAACATCTCCTGGCACAAGTACAAACACTCTTCCTTGCCTCAAGGTTTCATTGCCAACATTAGTTTTCACATTTGTTCTCGGTATAGAAATAGATCCGGCTGAGCTTGCCGTAGGATGGTTAGAATTTTACGATATGAGTGGACAATCTTTTATCATGTGGCTAATCTTGCCAGACCGGAAGCAAGCACCTGTTGATTGGTAGTAGGCACCCTTGTTTTTTCTTTTGCATTCTGAGCAAGTTGGAGTAGATCCATTACTTTGGCTTGAGATACTAGAGGATCCTATGTTTTGCTTTTTGGAGAATGACCGACCCTTTTTAAAATTGAATCCCAATCTCTTACCTTTCCATTCAGTTATTGGAGCTTTAGTTTGTTTCATAGTAGCTAGGTTGGCTTCAACCATTAGGGCTCTATCAAGCACATCCACATATTTGGGTAGCTTTAACACACCAACCCGATCAAACACTTCCAAAGTTAAGCCTCCTTCAAATTTTTGAGCCTTTTTGTAATTGGTATCCACCATGTGTGGAGCAAACTGGGCCAATTCGATAAACTTGGCTTCATACTCTGCTATTGACATATTGCCTTGCTTGAGTTCTTGGAATTCAGACACTTTTCTATCCTGAAAACATTAAGGGAAGCATTTCTCATAGAAGATCTCTTTGAATTGATTCCAGGTTAAGGCCTTATTTGTGTCTCAGATAAGCATCCACCAACGTCTGGCTTCATCTTTCAAAGTATAAGTTGCCAACAAAACTTTCTGGACTTCGAAATAGGGAAAAACTTCAAATAGTTTTTCGGTCTCTAGCATCCATGTCTTGGTCTATAGCGGTTCAATACCATCTAGAAAAGTTGGTGGCTTCATCTTGTTAAATTTGTGAGTGAGACTAAGAATGTCATTGTTGACTGGTTCTACTTGAACCGGAGGGGGCGGAGGAGGTAAAGGTTATTGTCTTTGTTGTTGCATCATTGCTTCTATTAAAGCTTCAAGCATTCATTCCATTCGGTTAATCCAGGTCTTGAAAGATTCAGTGGTACCATCACTTCTTGGGTTCTCCATTTGCTATAGGTAAACAGAGCACTAATAAACACAGGCAAATAATACTTTCCATAGTGTTCAATTTCAGTTCATTTCATTTTCGTGCCAATGCATGTTAGTTTAGATATGTTCACATGATGCCACACACTCACACATGTAGATGTAATGTCCCTAATCCTTACTAGGACATGCTATAGCTCGTATGGACTCATGTGTGTGGTAGAACACATGCTCTGATACTACTCTGTCACGACCTAAATATGCCCCTATAGGTTTAGTGCTATAACAGGCCAGTAATCTTGAGATTACCAAAGGCCTCTAAATAGATTAATGTATAATAAGGGGCTAGCGAAATTAATTATAAACATACAATGTCTATAGAGCTGTGTAGACATACATGGGACAGAAAAATTAAAACTTATACTCATATACAATACGTGATGTCATAATTACGTTAGTCTTACGTCACTACTTTACAGACAAACCAAAAGTTGAGTTCAAACTTAAACAAAAGGAAAACAAAAGTCATAACAAGGTTTACAAGACTCGACCACAAAACACTTCAGAACCTCCTCGGGAGGCATACTGGTTGGCTAACTCAAATAGGTCTCCAAGCAATGTCACTGAACTTGGTCCCGCGCCTAATCACCTACATACATAAATAATAGAATGAGCTGGAGCCTAGTGAATAACAACAGAGAAGAGGGTTATGAATGATGTCCAAAACAAATTCAAAAATTAGAGTTCATATCAGAAACAGATTCAGATTCACATACTTATATAGATTTCATAAGCAGTTTATATGTGGTACATCCATTAACTATCAGATCAGATTGGTCATAAGACCTACATGCATAGTCGGTACCGACGACCATAAAGGTCAATATCTTTGTGCACAAATAGCCATGATATTGTTACCCCCAAGCGATGGCCACGTGAATATAGGCTGCAATATTGTTACCCCCGGGCAAGGGCCACATGAACATAAGCCACAGTATTGTTACCTCCGAGTGAGGGCCACGTGAACTAAGGATGCCATAAATACATTTCAAAAAAATGGACATTCATTCATGGTTCATAAAATAGCATTTCAATCAGAAAATACTTATAGACAAACATAGCTTTACAGAGTTGTTACCCACAGATAAATCTAATAATGGAAAATTCAAAACAGTCAGATCAATGATATATGGCACGTGACCTACACAAACACATAGCGGATACACATTGAAACACACGCTCGAAAAACACCTAAGTCATTTCTTATCTATCTTGGTGTGTTTCTAATCTTTATCCTCATTATTATGTCTTAATTAGGGCTTAAGAATGCCGAAGATGCAATGAGGATGCCAAAATGTGATTTGCAACACTTACCAAAATTTTCAAAAATAGAGCAGTCCGCTCGAGCGCAACATCGGTAGCTCGAGCGGTCTGCAAAGTCTGTAAAAGTACTGGTTGTATGATTTTTCCACTTGACAGACGCTCGAGCTAAAGATTAAGTAAACAGGGTCTCCGCTCAAGCGTAATTTCGATCGCTCTAGCGGTCTGTAAAATTTTGTAAAACTTCTGGGAGCTCTCATTTTATACTCGAGCGCAACTTCAGTCACTCGAGTGGAGGGTCAAAATATAAGGGTGGCCACTCGAGCGCAGGTTCTACCGCTCGAGCCGACCCCCAAACTCTGTAAAAGTACTAGGAGCTCAAATGCTTTACTCGAGCGCAGATGCCACTACTCAAGTGGAAAGTGCAAATTCTGGAATTTCCGAATTTACTTCCCAGCTTGAAAACTCAAATCCAAAGCAACAAAACACATCATTTTGGGCCAAAATTTGAGAAAACACTTGTAAATTCATATTACTTCATGATTTGAAAGCCATTTCGCAAAATCAAGCCCAAAAGCAAATGGATTCTTCCAAAGTAAACCTTAAACTTTTGAAAACATAACATGCATGTATTTACTTGGATACAAAGCTTCCAAAACATGAATGGATGAAGTGCTTAAGTGCAAAACCACCATGAGCTCCTATAATAGAACAAAAATAAGCTCTTGCATGTAAGAATTGTCGAAATCAAAGCTCAAAAATTCATGAATTATGCATGCATGTGTGTTATGATCTTCTTTCCTACCTCTTAGCTTAATTCTTGCATTTCCTAGCTTAACACTCTTGAATTCATGCATTAACCAACTCAATTACAAACTTAAAGGCTTGAATTCTTACCTTCGGTGTTCAATTGTGCTCTAAGTTGTTAGTTCTTTGAGTTTCCAAGTTGAATCCTCCAATTCTCTACAATTCCAAGCTTGAATACAAGTTTCTTCTCTCTCTCTCTCTCTCTCTCTCTCTCTCTTCCTCCCACGATGTTGATGTTAAAAGATGATGAAATGTGTGTATAGTGGTATAAGACAACATTAATCTTATTTATGTGCCATTAGTAGAATTAATTAATTCTTGCTTAGATTAAACAATTATATTTATTTTATTCTAATTATTTGGTTCCGAATCGAATTCTAATTAAACCTACTATAATGTTCTAAAAATTTCATATAACACATAAACCAATTCAATTTCGTGATTAGATGCCGATAAGGCCTTCAATTCCCATAATGAAATAGAAACACAAACATATATTCCTACAACATACAGGTATAAATGAATATAACATATAACACATGCAATTAATGTAAAATTGCATCTTAATTACGTATTAAACAATCTTAATCAGGCAGTATTAGTTATTAACGGATCAGGGTTGTTACACTGTCCCCGCTGTTAATGTAACTGGTATTCCCATGATCCCAACTACAATTACATATTGGCGGCCAAACAGGACAGCCCACCAGATTCTAGTTGAGTACCTGAAGGAGCGCGAGTACGTTAGGGACCCTGATGTGCAGTAGGTATGCACTTTGTCTTGTAGTTTGTATTTCATATTCCCTTTTATATATACTGATATTCAAACTCACCTGTAGGTGTCAGTGGGTTACATGGACGGCCTCCTTCAGTTTGTCGACTCATTGGTCCAGATGGTACAGAGGAATGAGGCCCTGCTCGTCTACCACAGTCATCAGGTACCTCATTTTTCTTATCTGACATGCACTGATTTCCTTTTGACATACTCATATTGTTTTTACACCAACCTATTATGATATTATGTGTCTTACAAACTCTTTTCAATCTCCGCTTGCACCAGCAGCACATATGGCACCACCTCCAACTGTGAGGAGGAGAGATAGACGAGCTCCGACATGCAACAGGGGTGAGGGCAGAGGTAGAGGTAGGGATAGAGGTACTTGGAGCCAGAGCCGGAGCCAGAGCTAAGGCAGTGAGTCCCGAGTGCAGGGGGCTTCTTCATCTGCCGAAAGGACCTTGACTGGCGAGGACACTGAGACCAGAGACACTGAGGAGATCGCGAATGAGCACTCTGAGTCCGAGGATGGGGATAATTATTCTATCTTAGAGTCATACTCTTCCAGTGAGAGCGATGTTGATGGCGACAGTGATCCTGAGTCTCGTCCTTGAAAGAGGACGAAGGGGGCTTCCCAACGCACTTGACTTGGCGACTGACACTGATTTGTGTACTCTTTTTATTTTCTTTTCTTTTAGTAGTTTAGAACTTCGTATAGCTTTAAATAGACCTTTACTTTTTGCTTTTGAAAACTTGTATTCTCTCTTTTATAAAAACTATGATCAAGGTCAAACCCTGCAGTTTACAAGAGAAGGAATTTTTTGTTTTGCGTAGCATTTTGAGAATGACACAATACTTGCATAAAAAACGACTGTATTTTGAAATTGAAACCGCTTGTATTTGAACGAGTTCTTAATCGGATATTGACCCTACAACTGACCAAAAAAAATACGACTCAACGAATGAAAAACAAAGTAAAAACAACTTAAACACATCTATTTACACTTGCCAAAAATAAAAGACTTAAAAAAAGACTCAAAAACAAAAAGGGCAAACATAACACTGCTGCCAAATTGTTTGGTTGGCATACTTGGCCGATCGACCAAGGAAATGTACGGCCGGCTAGATAAGTGCCCGGCCGGCCAAGACCTGCGACTGGACAGCTGGCAACAACTATCTACCACTCACACATCCTTATCTTCTATAAAGGTCTTCTCTTGCTGTTTCTTCGACAAAACCTCATCTTTTTGATAGTTTCCTTTGAAAATGGAGATTTTCCTTGTGGAGAAGCTCAAAGATTGGACAGCCACTTTGGATGGCACGAAAAAAGTAAATTTCAATAGTTTTGGCGTAAACGCCCTTTTTTCCTTGAGTCACACTTCACTTTGTTTTCCATTCCTCCACGCTGCTGCCTATTGTTGGGACCCAATTACT
The DNA here is from genome assembly GCA_025200525.1 of Camellia lanceoleosa. Classification (NCBI taxonomy): domain Eukaryota; kingdom Viridiplantae; phylum Streptophyta; class Magnoliopsida; order Ericales; family Theaceae; genus Camellia; species Camellia lanceoleosa. The sequence goes on from JANUSC010000297.1 coordinate 211,406, forward strand.
CAAGTGTTTTGTTTCGGATCACAAGAGATGTGTCCCACTCTTGAGGAGTTTCAAGCGTTAATAGAGTCCCAATGCAATGATGAGATTCTGCCTCAACCCCTTTTTGGCCATGCACGAGCACTTGAACGGATGTGTGGCCTTTCTTTTAACGAGGCTAAGTCTTTGGCTCATGATGGGAAGTTGAACATTCTTGGCCTGATTCACATTTTTCCAACATCGAAAATAGGCGTGATCTTCTTTGGCGAGGTTATCACCAACATGCTCTCTGCATATGCTTCCTCACCCATTATCTTCTTGCCCTTAGTGGTAGCGGAGTTAGCATCCAATTGATTGAAGTGGCTCAACGCCTTAAAAAGGGCTGAACTTGTATAGGCTTGGCACTGGCCAAAACCTTGATGGGTTTGGATGCTTTCCATTGGTGAGAGACTTCTCAGGATGCAGGGAGTCCACTGCTTCTCCAGGTATTGTTTCCCACATTTCTTATTTATGATTTCTCACATCACTTTGGCACTCAGTCTCTATTTTCTCTCAAAGCCCTCTCTTTACTTTTTCTCTCAAGGCATGTCTATCTATTCTTTAATCTCTTTTATTTTTTATCCTTTCATAGGTGTGGTTGATGGATAAGCTGAAGGTCGTGGACCCTTGCCCTGAGAATTTGGCCAGATTCTACTTCTTTCGTCCGTAGCTTATGAGCTTTCCCACATAGGGGTTGTGGTGCGACTGGATGTGTAGCAGACCTGCGACTAACATCACTTGACGTTGCCCCTAGCTTAATTTGTCTGAGATGAGCTATAGCATGTCCCGCTATATAGTTGATTGACCTTACACATTGTGTTTCTACTTCCCATTCTGGTTCAGAAGCTAGTTTGGGCATAATCAAACTCATCCAGATGAGGGGGTGGAATACCCTGCTCAATTTCCAGTTTATGCTTTGCACTTGGCTAGATATCTTGCTGCTTAGAGGATGAGAGAACTTTTAGCCCTCGCTACTAGCTTTAGTTATGCTCTTTCTGGCGAGTGCTTGGCTTCGCTTGAGGATGAGACACAGGTTGGCCATCCTTGGCTATAGAGACTTTTGAGAGTATGGGCAAGAGGCAGAGGACCACTACCTGGCTTATCTATGCCCCTAGTTTATTGTTTTGACTTTTGTTTTCAAGTTTTATGATGTAAAAGCAACTTTAATTTAATCTGAGAGTGGGAGGGTGTACTTGTGTTGAAATCATGTAATTAAAGTTGTGAATACTGAAAATTTTCTTTCTTGCTCCAAAGAATGGTCTGTGTTACAAAAAGTGAAATTTTGAGAAAATCAACTTCATTAAACTTTCCAAAACTAATTTTCGCAAATGGTCACTACTAGACACACATGGAATCAATCCTCACGACGTACAACTCCGAATCAAGAAGGTCATAACTGCATCCACCTTCACTGTTATTCTGCACCTTCCTCTATCTTGCAATTGACCCTTTTGCCAAATGGAGGGGAAATAACCAAACCAATAGATGGTAGGATAGACCGAGCAACAATGGATATGATAGTTGAGTTGAAAATGATTATGGCCGATGTGGACTCGCCTTTTTCTGCGCCCTCGCCTTTTTAAAAGGGTTTGAAAAGAAGAACTTGCAGTTCGGACTCTCGCAGTTCTGAATCTAATCTCACAAGTGCAATGTGAAATTGATAAACACCAAATAGTCCAAATCTGGCAAATCTTTTTGGAAAATCGATTTTAAATCAAATAATGCCAAAATTGGGCTGCTTTGCCAGATTACAAAGTCGCCACCTAAATATTTTGCTTTGGGAAAATTTAGGAAACCCTGACTCGTGCCAAAGGCCACGTGTCCGTCATCACCAAAGTTGCCTCGGCTCGGGAACTTGGGTACGAGAGGGGAAGGTCCTGAAATGAGCACCCATGCTCGCCTGATCAAAGATTGGCCTCTACTAATCATGATATGTCATTTAATAAACATTATGCGTTCTTATTCCGGTTATTAAACTAGCTTTACTTTGTGACACACAAGCAAGTATAGACTAGTCGTAAGACTTGGAACAATTCAACTCATGTTTGTTTTTGAAAATTGTTTGAATTTGCCATCTTCAAGTGGGCTTAAAGATGTGGATTTGCCACCTCAAGTGGGCTTAAAAAATGATTTGCCATTTCACAAAGTGGGCTTAAAACATACATTCGTTGAATCATTCCAATTCAAACAATAAGCCTTCATCCACAGCCATTCATGCAGTTTAGCAAGTAAGCGCATAGCCTCATGGCAAGCATGCGAAACATGGCAACATGGCAATCACACTCATGCAAGTATGCTAAAGCATAAAACTTACCGAATACTCTAAGCCAAAACAAAAACTATTTAGAAACAATGCATGATCCTAACTATACAAGATGCCTAATACAACACATGCAACATGAAATTAATAGGCTTGGCTACTAATATGGCATTTGCAACACTTAACACACTTTGAAACACATATTCAAGGAAGTATTGAACTGATAATGCAGTTTGAATGATGCGCCGAGCCTCGGTGCATGAAAGACAAATGAATGGATGCAAACATGCAAGCATAAGGTATGCTAATTGAAAATGTCCCTAATCTAACCACCAAAAGTGCGTAAATAAAAGGAAGAAAGACGTGGGGTTGGAAAACGTACACACACGCACGCATGCTTATTACAACATTATGCCCTCGCGAAGGAGGGTCCAAATGGATAAGCTAACTAGCTATGCTAATTAAGCTAACTAATTACAAAACGAAACTAATTAACTATTCTAAGCTAATTATTACAACAATTGAAACAAATTAACTAACTATTCTAAGCTAGCTAAATATTACAAATCGAAATTGAAGAATTAGTTACACTAACTAATTAAGTATAACATTTGAGCTAACTAGCTATTCTAAGCTAACTAAAGCAATTAAATGGCCTTGAGGGCGAGGGACGCATGCATGCTCGGTTGCTCTACCCGAAAACGCCACCGCCTTGCCATAGTAGCCTTTGTTTGCACATTATTTGAACACCAACAGCGTTGCCAACTTCCATAATGCTTCTGCTCTAACTCAGGAGCACACTTATGAAAATTTTCATTGATGGCCGGTCGGCTACCAATGGTGGCCGTCGGCTATTGCTAGTGGCTGTCGGCCACCCCTACCCCGAACTTTCTTTTTTGTTGCAACAGAGAGCAAACAGAGGCAAAGTAGTGTATTCTCAAGGTTTGTGTGCATTGTTACTCTCCTTATCATTACACAAGTTCAAATGAGTGTAATTCTCGGCCCTCAAATCATCAACCAAGCATTTTCAATGCATGATGGCTAAGGAGCCAAGCTCGCACAAGTTAATGAATGCGAAACAAGACTCAACAAAACCACAACCCTATCATGCATGATTAAGGGTGATGGTGACCAAGAAAAGTGGCACGTTTCATCACTTTGAGTATGGAAACGTCCCATTTTTCTTGTGTTCGAATTAACATCCGATCCGAACACATGCAATGCAACATGAAGATGCTTTATCTTGCCTCTTTTACTTTGTTCATTTTGTTTACACATTTTAACTTACCAATCCATTCTTTAATTGATTAGTCCAAAAGGTGAGTGTCCTCTAATGGAAAGAGGGCTTAAACCACAAGTGCCTTGGTCATGAAAGAGACCTCATGCCGTTAATAATGAACTCCCGAAGGAATTAAACCATTAGGTATGAGGGTCTCAATTTCACTCCCTAGCCAACAAGGGGTTCAAAGCCACTTTCAAAATGAATGAAAGAGTGAAGAATAGAGGGAGATTGCAGAGATTTCAGTGTTGAAATGGAGTACAAAGTGACACTAAAACATACAAGCAACTCATGCAATTCATGTTTAAAAGTCCAAAACATTAAGCTAGTGAAGCCTCTTTACACTACAACCACACAATACAAGCCTCAAAGGACCAAACCAGCTCAAAACAAAGCTGAAACCAGTCAAAACAGTAACAAAAACATGCTGAGATTAAGGTACAAAATGCTAGAAAAATATGCTCACATGTTAAGCTATTTAGGCATGCAAACAATACACAAGGAAGGGAGGTTACCCCCTCCAATTTTGGACTTCAAAGCAAGGTTTTTGCCACTGAAATAACTCTGAATTTCAGTGGTTTAAAGGCCCAAAAAGTTGATTTGAATATGCCAAAAGATGGTGCAAAAGCTTACACAATTAAATAACAAGAAGGGTGGACTACCCCTTTACACAAAATGGCCCCAAACCATCATGTTAAGCCTTAAAAACCAGAGTTTTTTGTAGTTGAAAACCAACTAAAAAACAATACAAAAGGATGGCAAAACAACTAGTCAAAGAAAGTACACTAAGCAAGTGAACTACCTCTTGAAGCTCAAGCAAGCTCAAACCTCCTTTAAGAGCTCAAACTAAACTCCAAAAAACCTTAGCGCAAGGGTGAGGGTGTTTGGTAGGGTGAGAGTGTTTGGTTAAGGCTTGATGTGCAAAGGTGTAGAGAAACAAGACTTTAAGGCACAAAATAAGAAGAGAGAGAGAGAGAGAGAGAGAGAGAGAGAGAGAGATTTGATCCAATTTTTTTAACCCCTTCGAATGGGGAAGAGCACCCCCTATATATAGAAAATCAAGGTTTAGGCTTGAAATCATCCTACCATACACGTGTATAGAGATGCACTTCAGTGAACAACAGTTGGCACAACTGGCAAGGCTGGCAAACAAATATCTAAAAAATGAGACACATGGCCGTCGGCCACTATTAGTAGTCGACTGGCCACCATTAGTGGCCGTCGGCCATCACAAGTGACCGACAAGCACAACTAGTGGCCGACAAGGCCTAGGACTGGCCGACAAGTTCCCTCCCCCTTCCAGGCAAGAGGCAACAAGGTTTTGGCCCAAAAAGAAGCACAAATAAGCACAATCAAGCACAATCATCGAGTGCACAAATGATGATGTCCAAGTCTTGAAGACGGTCAAAAATGGGGTGTCTACAGCCGAACTTTGAGATGAAGTTGCCTACGTATTCTAAAGATGGGAATCAAGCCTTACGTAGTTCGATTAAGGTTTACTCGAGTATTAAATCTCTCATTTTGTGCTCTAACTTCTACCAAAGCCACCCTTTTGGGTTTTCAACCTTGCGAGCTCTATTTTTCTTTATATTTTCAATTTTGCACACTTTAACTTTTGCTTAGGTCACCCTTTCAGGTTTTCAGCCTAGTGAGCCTCTCAAGGATAGTATTTCTTGAACTTGTCCATATTGATTAGTTGTTAGAACTTCAACCCATCTAAATCCATAAGAATGATTGCTCTTTTTGATTAGATAGATTTTATGATATAGAGACCAGTCTAATTGGGTCGGAACTAGCCCCTAGGGTTATGGATGGAAGCTCGGTTGTCTTTGAGCGCCATATCTCATTCTTTGAGGTTTTTGGACTTGACTTTTTTGTTGAAGGCCCTGGCGATTCTGAGCTGATATCCTTGGATCTGATACAACACCTTCAACCTCCTCTCATCAAACAACATCAATTCTTCGAACATGTTCTGTTCCAATCCGTTTTTGTTATCTGACATTCAGCCATGATTCTCAGTGACGGTATTTCGATCTCGATTAGCAAAACAGCTTCCATTCTATATACCAAAGAGTAGGGGGTTGCCCTTATAGATATTCGAATCAACGTTCTATAATCCCAAAGTGAAAAAGGCAGTTTATCTGGCCAGTCCTTATAGGTTTCTACCATCTTTTACAAAATGTTCTTGATATTCTTGTTTGTGGCTTCAGCAGCTTCAATGGCTCCATTGGTCTGTGGCCTATATGTTGATGACTTGTGAAAAACCATATTATATTTCTCAAGCAGATCCATCACCTCTTTCTTAAAGTGTGAGCCATTGTTCGATATTATCTCGTTTGGCACCCTATACCTTTAGATGATATTATTCCTGAAGAACTTGCCCATATGTGACGCTTTCAACACAAAATAAGATTGAGCCTCCACCTACTTGGTAAAGCAATCAATTGCCACTAGAATGAACTCGTGTCCATTTGAGCCCTTTGGCGAGACTGCTCCGATGACGTAAATTTCCCAGATTGAGAAAGGCTATGGTGAAGTCATGTTATAAAGCTTTGACGGCGGAATATTCATTCGATTAGCATGGATTTGACATTTGTGGCATCGCCGAACGAAGTTGATACAATCATCTTCCATGGTTGACCAATAGTAGCCCTGCCTAAAAATTTTCCTGGCCAGCGTCATATCATTCATGTGTGCTCCACACTCTCCTCCGTGGATGGCCGCGATGAGACATTTTAACTCTTTCTCTTTGACACAGAGCTTGTGCATTCCCAGATGTCCTTTTTTGTACAACTTTCCTCCGCATATGATGAACTGGATAGCTAGATGTCGTGTTCCCCTTTTGTCTTTCGTATTTGCCCCGGATGGATACGCATCCTTCTCCAGGAAGTTCCAAATGTCATGACACTAGGGGTTCTTATCCTGAACCTCGTCTATTGAGGCTATTGTCTTGCAAGCAAGCGCATACTTCTGTTTAATGATAATCAGACGCATCTTAATCCCGATTGGTAAGTCTATTATAGAAGATAGAGTTACCAATGCATCGGCGAATCGATTGTTCTCTCTTAGCAAGTGCGTAAATGTTAGTTTTTCAAACATTGGAATTGGAATGTCCAGGGTATGGTGATAAACTTTCATTTTCTCTTCTTTGACCTTCTAATGTCTATTGGCTTGAGAAACAACCGAGTTCGAGTCTCCGATGACGTCTAACCTTATTGCCCTTAGATCTAGGATGGTTTTTAGTCCAGCAATACACGCCTTGTACTCTGCTTCGTTGTTGGATACTTTGAATCGGAGTTTGAAAGCTAGGGGTATATGGGAATCATCGAATGCTATAACAACACGTCTATCCCATAACCATATTGATTAGCTGCTCCATCAATGTAAATTTTCCACGTCTCCTCTTCTATTTCTAGAATCTCCTCATCTGGGAATAGGTATTCTACTGCTTAATCTCCTTCCACTGGGTGGTCCGCTAGAAATTCCACTACAGCTCTTCCTTTGACCGACTTGCAAGTGACATACTTGAGGTCAATTTCGAAGAGAAGAAGTAACCAACAAGCAAGCCTACCCGTAAGTGTCAGTTTCTCAAAGAGATATTTAATATGACCCAATCTCGAAACCAGAATTACAGAATAGGCTAACAGGTAATGTCTCAACTTCTTAGTGGCCCAAACCAAAGCTATGCAAGCCTTCTCCAGAGGAGTGTAGTGGGTCTCATAATCCAATATCTTCTTGCTCAGATAATAAATGGCCTTTTCCATCTTAGCTTATGATTCTTGTACTAACATGCATTTCATAGTTGACTCTGTCACCAACAGATACATGATCAGTGGCTTCCCCGGCTCTGGTGACGATAATACAGGCGGATTCTGAAAGTATTTCTTAACCTGTTCGATGGCAAACTGACATCAATCATCCCACTAGAACTTCTTCCCATTTTTCAAGAGACCAAATAGTGGTTTACAATTCAAGGTTAATTTAGAGATCGTCTAATGAATTGCACTTTTCTCAGAAAACCATACCTCCTTTTTAGTCCTTGGTTGTGGAATTTCTAAGATGGCCTTGATCTTGGATGGATCTACTTTATTTCCCCTATGTGTAACCAGAAAACCCAGCATTTTTCCTGCAGTCACTCCAAAAGTACATTTTTGTGGGTTCAACCTCAGCCTGTACTCTCTAATTCTCTCAAAGAACTTTTCTAGCGCGATATAGTGGTCTTCGCGCTCCTTGGATTTTACAATCATATCATCCACATACACCTCGACTTCTTTATGGATCATGTCATTCAGTATTATGGTTACAGCTCTCTAATATATAGCCCCAACATTCTTCAAGCCGAATGGCATGGCCCTATAGCATTAAGTACCCAAAGGTGTAGTGAACGTGGTCTGTTCTATATCCTTAGGCACTATAAAGATTTGGTTGTACCCCAAAAATCCATCTATGAATGATAGCAAGGCATAGCCAGCGATAAAGTCAACTAACTCATCAATGTGTGGCAACGGAAAGTCGTCCTTCGGACTAGCTTTATTCAAATCCCTAAAGTCGACGCAAACTTTGATTCTGCCGTCTTTCTTTGGAACTGGAACAATGTTGGACAACCAAGTAGGATATTCAAACACCATCAAGAATCCTACATCAATTTGTTTGGTGACTTCCTTTTTAATTTTCAATGCCCACTCTAGATAGATTCTACAGAGTTTCTGCTTCACTGGTTGAGCATCGAGGTCAAGAAGGATCTTGTGCAATCTCAAGATTGATTCCAGGTATGTCTTCGTAGAACCACGCAAAAATATTTTTGAAATCTTTTAACAAAGTGATTAAACCTTCGCGTTTCCCAGAAGACAACATGGACCCATTTGGACTAAGCGTGGATCTTTCTTAATACCCACATTAATTTCAATGATCTCATCTGTGCAAGGCTTAGCACACATCTCCTCCTCTTGGTCAATCAAATTTTTCAAAATCCGAGGAATTTCTTCATTTTCGTTTAAGTCAAAATTTTGAAAATCAATATCAGTGTAGCAAACTAAAGGCACAGAAAAGTAAGTAAAGTCTATTGCATTCCCATTGATAAAGTCAGGGTCCTCCGTTACAATTGACTCAAAAGAAAAACTGATAGACGACCTAGACAAGACTTTGGCACCCCGGGTTACCACCCCTGCAAGTACCAGACTCAAACTCCTCAAACTGACTCGAATTTGACTCTAATTCAACAGACTCGGTGGAATCAGACTCAGGCTCATCATCCGATTTAGAACTATTAATAGAGCCTTTCTCGAATTGCCAAACTAGATGTGAAGCCTCTATTACGTCCACAATGAAACCGATGCAATCTGCTACTGGTTTATCCCTAATCATAGAGATAGTAATACTATCCCCCAAGTTAACGGGCTCAGCCCCAGCGTTGGAATTTTCCAGGAGGCCAGGCAGTGCTATCCCTAATAATTTCTCTTTATCGTTGTCCAAGCTCGTGCTTTTGTCTTGCCTTGTACTGTTGCTTGGGTTAATCCTTTCCTCTTCACTGTTTGACAACTGGTGATTGAAAAAGATCTCAAACCTAGAGTATCTCTTCTTTGTTTCCCGTTCAACCCACAGCTCTGAGAATCCACAAAAAGGGAAGTTTTTTCCTTCATAGACAAAGTGTCCATTTAGGGTTCCCCTGATCGGCTCGCGGACCAGTTCAAATTTCCATTTAGCTCTCTTTGCTTTAACTCTCTCCTTCAATTCGTCTCCATTCCTCTTCCAATCCTCTCCAGTTGGCTCATACCCTAACCCAAAAGCATGGGGGTTATGCCTTACTTCTCTAGCAATAGTATTTCCCTACCTTCCATTTTTACCTAGTCCCGATCCAGGAAAGCGTCTTTACTTGTTCATTATATATATATATATTGGGAGCTCACATGGTTCCCTCCATCCTCTGCCATGATAGTCTACACTAATTGAGCCTCTGCCAAGGTGAACCCAGAGAGGAACACATCCTCTTCTTCATATAGTATTTCTAACAAAGGCGTGGTGTCACAATCCCCCCTTTGAATGGATACTTCACCAACTGGTGCACCGTTGAAGAAACCGCCTTCATTTGGTGTAGCCAAGGTTTGTCCAAGAGTAGATTGAAGGTAGCCTTTCACATCTATCACATGGAATTCAACCTCATGTTCAAAGGGACCAATTAGTATGTGGCTCTTAAAAGTTCCCATGACATTACGGTTGGTATTATTGTAAGCTCGGCCTTAGATGGCAGCTCTTTGTCTATGAAAGACAACAAGGGAGTAACATTCCCAGATGTGACCAAAGACACTAATCGGACGGGCATGATGTTTATAGGATAAGATCCTAGATCTCATGACAAAGACGAAAGCAATGGTCAACGGGGTGACCATGTTGTTGGTGGAAGACACAGTATTGGGTGGGGTCATGTTTGGTTGGGAGTGGGTCTGAGAGAGGTCGAGGTTAAAGGGTCTTAATATGCCCTTTTTCTGTTAGAAGTTTGAGAGCAGAAATCATACTCATATGAAGAGGGGTAAAGGTTCTATATTGGTTTCGGGCTGGGTTGGTGGGTTGTGAGGTTGCACCAGCACATGGATCGACTATCTTGGTTGCGATGGTGATGGTATTGATCTCGGCAGGCCTAGGAATAGTGCTATTGCTAGCATTGGTACCCCTAGTAAACAGCCTCTTTGCCGGTTCACTTGTTCTCTAGATAATTTTCTTCTTAAAAACACTCTCAATTTGAACCCCCAATTCATGTAAAGCAATGAAGGTGGACAGTGGCACGACTATCATCCTCTGTAACATGTCTGGTTCAAGGTTCTGATCTACTAATTGAACTTGTTCCCTCTTTGAAGGCCTATTTGTCATTCGGGCCGCCTTTGCCCTCCATCTAGCAGAAGCCTCAGTATAACTGTCTTCAATGTCCGAAATGGAATTGAAGTCCTAAGATTTCTTAAGAATCTTTTCTGGTCTAGCGATTTTTATCATGGCAGGATCGATATTATTGATGTCAAAAGGAGGAAGCCCTCTGTGAGGCTGTACCAGAGGCCTGAAAGCCTGAGCTTATGCCAACACCTCTTGGGATCCGAAACTTGAAGGTTTTCCACTAGCGAAGGTGGATCAAGATGAGGCTGGGTAGCCGGGACTGGATGTGTGGTAGATGCTGATGCCCCAGATAAGTGTCGTATTTCAGCGATGGTCTGATCTTGCATAGCTATCCTCTAGTTCAGTGTATTCACGGCCTGTTGAAATGCTGTCATCATACCCGTAACTTCTTCCGCACTTTGAGCCATTATAGATCTAGGCGAGTCAGATATTGGTGAATTGAGCGTGTAGGAATGAACAGGCGATTGATAAGTGCTCTATACTGGTGATCACTGCCTGGTTCTTCTCCTTTGAACAACTGATGGGAGAGAGACTAACACTGGCTGACCGTTAATCAGATTTTGGATTTTGCAAAGCCTACCAGCGCGAGTCCACAAAACTTTTGGGATATCAGGAGGTCTCTCTGAAGCTATGATTTCAAGACTACCTAGCAAAAGAAAAAAAAAGAAAAGAAAAACAATAATAAAAAATCAAACAGCACCTCAGCCTAAATTTGCAACAGATATGATCTCAGCTGTATGACAGTATAACTGAATTCTACCCCACAAATTGATACCGAACCAGTAATCTATATTCAAAAACCTCTGTATCGATCCAGAGTATAGCACATAGCATATATAAAGAGCCAAAACACTCCTATGAGGAGGTAAGGCTAGCTTTGGCATGATCTAGAGTTTCACTACTTCAAGCAAGTGGCTTCACAAAATCCTGAACACGAGTGAGCATCCTGTCCTAGTTTGGAACAACACTATAGCTTTACTATATGCACTAGGCCAATTGGTCAAAAAGGGTACCTCAGCAAGGTTACCTAATATACCATTTACACCTAACACCGAAAAGTGAAAGAAGGATCAAGCGGTACAGCGGTAACCCAGATCCAAGGGTTGTATTCCCAACATGACATTGCCTATGTCCGAACAGCCTTTTGGCAAGCTTTTGGCAAGCCTCCAGCAAATTGTTCAGGATATTAGATGGTAAACACAGTGACGTAAGCGCACAATGTAAATGCAATTCCAAGAACATATATATGTAGGTAACATTTCACATCATGAAGTTCGAGGCAAGTTCTCTAAAATACCCAGCAGAGTCGCCAGAAACTGAAGTTGGCTTTTCGTGCTCCTCGAAAGGGTTTGGTCTTCTTGGGTACGATAGCCATACAGTTCGGACTCCCATGATTCTGAATCTGGTTTCACAAGTGCAATGTAAAATAAAAAACAAATGAGAGCCCAAATCTAGCAAATCTTAGAAAATCCATTAATCATTAAAGATGCCAAAAATGGACTGCATTACCAGATTTTAGAGTCTCCATCTAAATATTTTTGAAAAATTTAGAAAACCTGTGACTCGTGCCAAAGGCCACTTGTCCATCATAACCAAAGTGTCTGGGCTCGAGAACTTAGGTATGAAAGTGGAAGGTCATGAATTGAGCACCCCACTCACCCAATCAAAGATCAGCCTCTACTAATCATGATGTGATTCTTATCAAAACTATATGCTCTTGTTCTAATTTTATTATGCTATCTTACTATGTGAGGCACATAAGTATAGACAGTTTCGCTTGCTTTGGAAATCACTTTGATTTTATGTGATTTTTGTAAAAGAGTTTTGAGTGTACACAACTCAAAAGAAAAGAAATGAACTCACACTTATATTTGATCAAAATCATTCCCAATGCAAGTAAAATAACCTTCATCTACAGGCATTCAAATAATTCATTTTGAGTAAGCACGTAGCCTCATGGTAAGATGCCAAACATGTCAACAATCATACACATGAATATGCTAAAGCCAAAAATACTCACCTAGTACTTCAAGGTAGCCAAAGAAAAAGAAACTGATTAGAAGAAAAAAAAAATGCATGACCCTAACAATGCACATGACTAATGAACACATACAAAAATGTAACTATTAGGTTCGGTTATTTAACATGTAATATAGATTAACTCAAAGCATGTGATAACGCACGCATTCAAGAAAATAGGCAATGGCAATAATATTAAAAAATGATGAACCAAACCTTATGTACGCAAAAATGGATACAAAACATGGCAATGATATGAAACAAAAACATGACACTACATGCAACAACGGTAAGGGAGAAAGAAACGGGGGTTGAAAGACATACAAATATTACAAACTTGCCCTCGCACAAGAGGGTCCAAATGAATGTCCTAATTAACTAATTATTATAAACACAAATGAATAAGCTAATTAATTAACTATTGCAAATTTGAATGAAGGTAACTAATTAATTACAAATGAATCTCGAAGCTAATTTAATGGACTTAAACGGGAGGCGAGGAACCACATGTGCACAATCCAGAACACCTTTCGGAAACCTCGCTGTTTGCTGCCAGAACCTACTCTATTTAGAGTTAGAAAATTGTTCTGTTTTGGCCTCAGGATTTGTTTTGTTCTATTGCAAAATCACTACTGCCATATAAAATGGATGGCCGGCTGGCCTTATCAGATGGTCGGCCATACAGAGTAATGGCCAGTCAGCCACTGTTTTTGAAGAATACCTTGTTATAACAGAGCTGGAACAGAGCAAGACACAGTGTTTCCAGGAGGTGTTTATCCTCTTTGTCATTCCCTATCATGAAGATGTTCAAGGGAGGAGTAGATTTGATTCTCAAATCATCAATCATCGCAAATTTGTTGTGTAATGATCTTAGAAATGATGGGACAAGAGTTTAGTAAATGTAACAAAAGATAAACAATACATCCTCTGTATCATGGAATTAACTCGAAGAAAGGGGTAGACTTGCCTCATAAATTTTCAAACATCACTAAAATAGTATGTGATGATTCTAGAAGCATCATATTCAGTATAACGTCCGACTAAACCTAACCAATTTTTGTTATCTTTTTACCTCTTTTACTCCAATTTTATTAGCCATTTACTTTACCCTTTCATTTTCTTATCTTTTCTTCATTTTTGTCCAAAGCAATAAAGATTAGCAAGAATAACTTGACCCGAGAAATGAGCTCTTCGCGCCCTTTTTCTACGGGGGAAACTATAAAGGAAGAATCACACCCATTTACGAGCGATAATGAATTTGGAGTCAAACCCGAAGTGAGCGATAATGACTCCAAATCCAAACCCGATTATGAGCTATAATGAATCTTTCCTTTATGATTTCCAAGGGTCTAAATAGAAAATTAGTCCCTTAGAAGTAATGCACCGATGATAAAGGGAGGTATCGATCTAGAGATTGCACTTAGCATAAGAAATATGTGATGCCCTGGTATTGAACCTTCGAAGAAGTTAAACCATTTAGCATGTGAAACCTCTTTCTTATGCCGTGAGCGAAAATCTTTTGGTTGATACAACCTTCAATCAAAAGAAACAAAGAAATGAGGGAGGTTGCAGAATGTGAATGAAAAGTGGATGATTACAATGACATGAATATATACATGAAAGATATGGAAAGGAAAACTATTAACTTAAATGAATTGGTGGCTATGGCCTATACACCAAACCCATGAGGACTTACAACAACACAAGTATGATATTCAAAGCATAAATTAAATAGACACATTAAACAAGCCCTAAACTCAAGAAAACAATGGCCAAAATCAAAAGAAACAAAGTAGAAAAGACAAAGTAACAAGCTATGGAACAAGACCTAAGGAAGTGTGGCTAACCCCTCCTCTTTTTGTGAGGTTTTAATCACATTTTAAGCTTAAAAATAACTTTGAAATCAGTATGAAAGTACAAGAAAAAAAGAGAGAAAAGATGGTTGAAGAGTTCAAAGATTACCCCTAGAAAGAGAGGATGTTCTTCTTAGTTCACAAACCACACTCTTAACACTCTCTATGATCTGAAATTATCTTCAAGAACCTCAGCAAAAGCTTCAAGTTTAAGCTTATAAGGTGTATGTATATTGCAAGAGATGAGAGAAGTGTGTAGTGTATGCTATAGGCTCTTGGCAAAATTTTCTAACCCTTAACCATGAGGGGGGGTGTTATATTTATAGAAAAATAGGTTCTTACGCCGGAAATATCTGTATAAGAAACAGCTGGTCCAAAGCATGTGCATAGGAGCAGTTGGCAGTCGTCAAAATATCTACTAAGCTGAACATGGCCGGCCAGCCATGAGAAGATACGACAGGCCAAATGAAAATGGCCTGTCGGCCCTTTGTTAGCCAACAGTTCTCTCAGTGGTCGAGCTAGAAAAATAAGATTTTCGTCCAAAGGGAGTGCAAGGTTTAGGTTTTAAAACTTGAAACCGAATCACTTTGAAGAATTGAATGATTGCACAACGTAATATTTCATCATCGAGTGTTCAGATTAAGATGCCCAAGTCTTCATGGTGGTCAAAATGGGGTGTCAATAGTCATATGCCTTCTCCATCACCTCATGTGGAGCTTCGTCCATCCCTATCATCCTTTTCTCTAGCAAATCGTCATTTGACTCAGGTAAAACAACCTTTCGTTCTTCTTCGTGATTATATTGTTGGTTCCACTGCTTTTTTTTTCTTTCATGAGCCTACTTCCTATTATAAGGCTTGTTCTAATCCTCTTTGGCAACAAGCTATGAATAATGAACTATAGGCTTTGGATACTTGGAATGTGGTTGATCTTCATCCTAGAAGGAGTGTTGTTAGTTACAAATGGGTATACAAGATCAAAACTCATTTGGATCATTCTATTGAGCGTTACAAAGCTCATCTTGTTACCTGGTGATTCAGTCAAGAATATGGGATTAACTGTGAGGAAACATTTGCTCTTGTTGCCCGTCTTACTTCAATTCACAGCTTACTCGTAATTGATGCTGCCTGCCACTGGAGTCTTTGTCAGATGGATGTCAAGAACGCTTTTCTCAATGGTGATCTCACTGAGGAAGTTTATATGAAACATTCTCTTGGTTCCTCTATTTCATCTATCAAAGCCTACAAACTTCGTCATGCTTTGTATGATTTGAAACAAGCTCCTCGTGCCTGGTTTGCCAAGTTCAGTTCTACCATTCACGACTTTGGATTCTCTTCCAGTGCCTATGATTCTACTTTGTTTATATGTAAGACAGAGTGTGGTACTATTCTTCTTCTTCTCTATGTGGATGATATGATCATCACTAGGGATGACACAGTGGATATCTCTAGTCTCAAACAGTTCCTCAGTCACCAATTTGAGATGAAAGATTTGGGCTTATTTAGCTACTTCCTCAGCTTAGAAATTTCTCATGATCCTTCTAGTTACTTTCTCACCCAAGCCAAGTATACCTCTAATCTCTTGACTCGTGCTGGTTTTACCGATTGCAAGACTGCTACTACTCTAGTTGATCCTCATACTTGTCTCACACCTCTTGACAACGATCTGTTGTCTGATGCTACTTTATATTGTCAGGTGGTTGGCGGTCTTGTCTATCTTATGGTTACTCATCCAGACATTGCCAATCCTGTTCACATTGTCAGTCAGTTCATGGTTGCTCCTCGGTCTCCATACTATAATGCTCTGGTTCGCATTTGCCAATATCTTAAAGGCACTAGGTTTCATGGTCTTTACTACTCAGCACACTTTTCTCTACAGTTACATGCATTCTCTGATGTAGATTGGGTAAGGGATCTTACTGACCGCCGTTCTACGACAAGGTTCTGTTTCTTCTTGGGTGATTCTCTCATTACCTGGCGTAGCAAGAAACAAACTCTTATTACTTGTTCTAGTACTGAGGCTGAGTATCGTGCCCTTACAAACACTACTCAAGAGCTAGTGTGGCTTTGTTGGCTTATTTCTGATATGAGAATTTCTCATTCTGCTCCAACCAACCTATACTGTGATAATCAAAATGCTATTTAGATTGCACATAATAATGTCTTCCATGATCACACCAAGTATATTGAGATTGATTGTCACTTTATATGACAACATGCTACGAGTGGCACTTTTCGTCTTATCTTTGTTACCTCTGCCGATCAGACAGCTAACATCTTCACCAAAGCTTATCCTTCCGGACGCTTTTTTAATTTACTTTCAAGGCTCAACTTTATATCTACATTACCACCTTGAGCTTGAAGGGAGGGGGGGTGGTGGGTGTGAATTATGGTATATATTCTTTGTATATTTACATACATTTCTTGTGTATTACCATAGTTAGCTTCTGCTCTCCTATATAAAGGAGTTTTTACCTATTTATTATCATTCAATTCAATATAAGAGTTTCTCTTTTCTCTTCTTTCTCTACTCTCATAACAATAGAATTCTTAGAATTCTTGGACAAACAAAGGGCAAAAAAAAAAAAAAAAAAAAAACTCAGTGCTTGAAATAACATGAAATTTAATTAAGATATGAAAAATGTCATGATGATGATGACCCATTGCTTTGCAATGGCCTACAATGGATTTTGGGGAAATTTCAATTTTTAGGCTTTCAATTTCACAATTTTGTTATTTTTTAAAATAATTAATTCGCCTATTACTTGATCTAAACAAAATTTTAAAATAATTGATTTGCCTATTATTGACAAGGTTTTTTTTTTTTTTCTAGTATATTTATTTTTTATTATGGTTTCTTTATAGATTTCAGACTAACTAAAATATTTTTATTTTTGATAATTTTTGTAATTTCTTTGATTTAGGTATGATTAGTCAGCATTGTCTTTTTATGGTTTATTTCTTAATTTAATTAGGGCTTTGTTTTAGTATAAATAATGGTGTGCCCATGGGCAATTCAGCTTTTGATTAATAATATACATTTTTGTTGAGAGAAATTATCTTCTTTTCCTATAATTTTTGTAATATTCAGATTTAACAAATTGTAGAAGCGTTACAAATTTCTTTATTTATTTATTATTATTATTATTATTTTACGCACGATTCCGCTGTTGTTTATGTTGCTACGTTGCATCACAATGCTGATTGGATTAGACAATGTCAAGTAAATTCAGACAATTTAGAGTTGGTTTGAAAATTGACTATTTTAATTAGTTTTTTAAAATTTTTTATGAAAATATATGTATAAAAATAAAATGAGTAATTTGATTGGGCATTTTGATTTTTTTGATTATTTTATCCAAAAAGATGCCAAACACTACCTTGGGCTAGGTTTGGCATCCCTTAAAAAAATTAAAAAGTCAAAAAGTCACTATTTTATTTCAGTCACATCACCTCTCTACTATATCATTTCAAATCCAATCCATATTTTATAAAAAATCAAAAAGTGTACTTATTTAAATCATTCTAAACAATCCTTTAATATGTGTTTGGCATGTACTAAAAAAGTACTTTTTTTTTTTTTTGCATTAATATACTTATTTGGATCACATTAATCAATATCTATCAACATCTCCTCTTTACTTTTCTACCAATTTTTTCTACTGTTCTACACTTTCTTTCTTTATTTTAAATATTTTTTAAAATTTTAAAAATACACTTATTTAAAACCTTATTAACTACCCTTAGTGCCCATAAATTTTGTAACAATGAAGTACACCAAATAGCTATTAGTAACCTCCAAAAATGATTTGTTCCCCTAAAAATAATCCCCTTAATCCCCCTAATTTTCATTTTTGAAAACTGTTTTTTTTTTTTTTTTTTTTTACTTGATTTGACATTTTAGGGGATTCGGGGCCCCATTTCGGGGGACCCAGCACTGCCCTAGTAACCCCTAATCTCTCAAGTCACATTGGACGCGCTCTTGAATTTTGTTACCGTTTAAATAGTCCTATGAGAAAGTATTTTGTGGGTGTTTAGAAAGTTTTTAGTTTAGTAAATTTTTGACTATTTTAGTATATTAAAATTTTTATGTTTAGAGAGATGATTAGATTTTTTGTAGTTAAATATGATTCTTGTGAGAGAAAAAATAAAATGATTATGTATTTAATATGATATTTTTTCTTATTAACTATTTTAACCTATTTTATCTTTTTATGGATTTTAGTCTAAACTAGGCTAAAATAATATATTATGTAGTCAAATTGACACAGTGCATTCTTCTATTTATTATTTATAATGGGGGTATTTGACAAGTTGGATTTTAACCTTTTTTGGCTAAAATTCAGAAAAAGAAAAAATAAACTAAAATAATTAATAAAATAAAATGTCACATTAAATCGGTACATATAACATTATTCAATTTATAATCATTTTACTTTTTCTCTTACAAACATCACATCTAACTACAAAAAAAATTAATCATCTTTCTAAACACAAAAATTTCAAGTTACTAAAATAGTCAAAAACTAAAATAATCTACTAAAATGGCAACTCCTAAAACACCCACAATATATAAAAGTGTGAGTTAAAAAATTACTTTGTGCTCGGCTTGACATGCTAATGTTTAATCACATTAAACTCTAACACTACTTTTTTATCACATTAATCAATCACATAACATATCCTTTACATAAAATATTTTCTGATAAAATACATAGAACTTAAAGATGCATTAGAGTTGTTCGCCGGAGGGCGACAAAGCATCTTCAACTTTCCATTTGTTTGTTTGTTTGTTTGTTTTATTTTGTTTTGTTTTGTTTTTTTTTTTCCCTCATTTGCTCACCATATTCACATCCCTAAATAGTGAGAAAACCTTGTTTAATTACAACTGTTTACTTTCTACAAAATCTTCCGTCGATTTTTTTGGTCACACAAGATCAAAAACTACTAATCATGTGTGTTAGCTGAACAAGACATCAATCAAATTTTTTAATTAAGCCATTAGTTACATTACAGTAGTAATGTTACATACGTAGAACTAAAAAAAAAAAAAAAATCAAAACTTAAAATTTGTAGATAATATATAACTCACACTTTAAATGTTTTTCTAGATGCATAGCATTTATATACATTAAAATTGCCAAACCTTAGACTCAAGCATTGAGAACTGTGTTTAATTCCCAACATATAGGATGGGGGAGACGAAAGCATTGAGAACCTTGTTTACTTCCCAACATATAGGATGGGGGAGACGAAAAGGGGTATTTATTGGGTGCTTTTAGAGCGTCGCGTGGCATTGCATTGTGAAAAATCTTATAAGTGAGACATGATAACTCATCTTTGCTAAGTGAAAGACAAGAGATGGCCAACTTAGTATGAATTATAATTTTTCATTGACTGAAAGCACAATGTAGATAACGCCACATGGTCACTACAAAAAATTAAAGTTTTAGATATCAAAATTTAAGGACAAAATTATTTTTTAGGAAGCAAATAATTTTGTTACGAAAATTGTCATCATTATATTTTTAGCAACAAAAATTGGACATTAGTGATAGATTATTATTCTTTTAGGACTAAATTTCTTGTCTCAAAAAATAAACAATTTTGAAACTAAATTATTTTGTCTCTAAAAATCTATTTATTAGTGACATTTTTAAAATTGTCGCTAAAAGCCTTATTTTTTATTTTTCGAAACGATCTTTTAGCGACTATGCTCATAACGATAGAAATTGGTCCCTAAATGTCTTTTGCAATAAAATTTTTACTTTCACAGATCAAAATATTTAGTTTCTAAAACCCTTATTTATTGTAGTGTTTTTAAAACTCTTATTTATTATGATGGGTACTCCTAAATTTAGGAATGGCAAAATTTTTTGACCCAATTGTATTTGACCAACTTCGATTCTAATAGAAAAGGTTTGGGATAAAATTGATTGGTTAGAGTACGTTGGTCAAATCTGTTAGGACAAAGATAAAGTATAAAGCTTTATTAGTAAAATATTTGAGTTTAATATCAAAAAATTGTGCACAACCCCGAAAAAACTCGACCCGGGCCGAACTATATAATAATTTTCTGATGAAAACAGGGTGATGGTCTTGTTGGCCCACAACTTATTCAAAAGCTTCCAAGTAAGGTTTTGAAAAGCAGTCGCACTCACCGTAATAGTGGCGGTGACGCGGTTGCGGTTGCGGAACGTAAAGGTCGTAGTGTAATTGTTGCGGCAACTGAAACTGTGAATTTTTTTATTTTGTGCACAATTTGAAAAAAACTAATACGCATATATTTTTTTTCTATAATCATATTTATTGGGTTAAAAATAAATATTGATAAATTTTTATAAATTTTTAAGTATGATCCAATAAATTTTATATTTTTAAATCACTATAAACTGAGTTTTTTACATTTTATTTTAATAATTAATAACTTTATATTATACAAAATATCAATCAGTAACTATTATATATAAGATAAACAATGATAAAAATAATATATACATATTTTAACCAAGTCAAATAGATAATGACCATACTTATTATTATTATTATTTTCAAACAATATATAGATAGATACACACAAACAAAATGGTTTAGTGATAGCAGCTGAATAGAATAGTATAGGTCTTACAGCTTCAACAAATCAATAACATGTTCTTCATCTTCCTTCTTCTCTCTCTACCTCTTACTCCTTTATTTTCTCTCTTTATCTTCCATCCTCTCTATCTCTCTTCCCCCTTTTTTAGTTTTTTTTTTTTTTGTGTGTGTTTTTTCGAAAGAAATAGTTTGGAACCGTTACATAACGACGTAGCACAGCCGTTCACGGTTAATGGCTTATGGCAAAGTACTATGGCTGACATACCTGTGAATCTCAATTACACTGCAAAAGCGGCCGTAACGGGTGGCGGTAACCGCCAAAACCATTACATAACGGCATTACGTAACGGTTGTGGCCGCTTTTTAAAACCTTACTTCCAAGCATTGACAATACACCTTCACCCTCTGCTTCACAAATAAGCATGGTTTGTTCTCTAATAGCTGTTGGGTTACCACTGTAATGCATTATCTCCATGTTGGGGAAGGTTTATTCATCCCTTTGCCCTTATTCTCTCAGGTAAGTTCATGTTCGGTCCTGAGATTTTCGGGATCCAAAGTCGATAATCAATTAATAAATTTCTGGGGCCCTTTACATTTTTTTTTTCATTGAATGAAAAAAAAAAAATTGAAAGTAAAGGACAAAAAATTTGTGTCAAAATCACAAAAAAAAATATTTACCATTACATTACAATAACTAATAAGTATCGCTTGATCTTCACTCTTCTTATATTTTTAGAAGCAAATAAATCAATCATATTTGCATAATCTAATTTTTTTGCAAAATCATTTTTAATGAATAACAATGCTAATTATTTTAAATGGGTCTTTCAATTTTTTAATGGATTAATTTATTTTAAGTTAATTTGGGCCTTCCTTAATTTTTTTTGGAATTAAAATATACTTAATATATTAGACTAAACTATAATAAGAGAGACCTCTTTTTTGGGGTCTATTTTCAATGGATAACAATGTTAATTTTTTTAAATGGCCTTTCAATTTTTTAATAGGTCAATTTATTTTAAGTTAATTTGAACTTTTTTTAATTTTTTAAAACTTAAAACATACTTAATATATTATACTAAATTATAATAGGAAGGGACCCTTTTTTAAAATCTATTTTGAGGGTCCTAGGCGGCGTTGTGACCTATGCCCCACGGCCGGCCTTGGATAAGTTGATGACAAGATGGATATTTGAGTATCTCACTCCATTTACTTTGACTTTGGTAAGTCCATGGCAACATAAAAAACTATACTCTCCTATATGATAAGGTGAGGAATGAGTATGATTAGAATAAAGAATGAAAGCAAAAATTGTAGTAAGCAAGCACTAACCTCCACTAATTATAGCCACCCACCTCCCCTAGACTAGAGCCCATACTTCTAACTTAATAATATTAATATGATGAGTTTGACGGACCTTATAGATGATTTAGCTTTTTGTTGAATATTATGGAGTTGCTAATTGTTGTGAAAGTGTTTTGCATTTTTTATTGTTGTGAAAGTGTTTTGCATTTTTTATTGCATACTTAATTTACGGTAAAGGGCCTTCGCCGGGGAGGGGGGGGGGGGGGGGCTGTTAGATTGAAGCCTAGAGGTAAAAAAATACAGACACTTTTTAAGAAGGTATATCTCCAACATCAATAATCATTACACTTTTTAATGTGTCAGACATACATATAACACAATGAATCCGGATCACCCGTAGCCCTTCCCCGTCTCCCTTTCTTGTCGCCCCCAAAACGACGTCATTTTGGGGGAATTTTCAAAAAAAAAAAACGCAGAAGAGAGAGGAAGGAGAAGGAGAGGAAGAGGAAGAGGCGGCTCGTCCTCGCCGCCGCCGCCGTCTGCCTCGTCGCTCGTCACACTGCGACCACCGTCGCCTCCGTCGCCCACGTCCGCCTGCGACCCCTCGCTCACGCGCCTCCTCCTCCTCCTCCTCCTCCTCCCCTTGTATTTATGGCCCCCTCCAGTCCGGCCGGCCCTTCCCTTCCTCCTCCCTCCCTCTCCTTCCTCCTTCCCTCCCTCTGCGTCTGCGTTTTTTTTTTTTGAAAATTCGCCCCCAAAACGACGTCGTTTTGGGGGCGATAGGAAAGGGCGACGGGGAAGGGCGACCGACGATCCGTTTCCATAACACAATAGTCTGAACAAAATGACTTATAGAGTATAATGATAAAAGAAAAATAATATACATTTATATCTATTAATCTGTAAACTCTAGAATTAGTATTATGCTGTATTTTTTAGTGTCTTTGAATGAAAATTGATATATATATATATATATATATGATATATAATACAAAAGGGTAAACTACCAATAGGTCCTACTTTTGTGACTTATTACCCGTTAAGTCCTATTGATAAATTCATTAAGTGATAAAAATAAATTTATCAGTCTTTTATTTTTATGAATAAATTTATAGTGATAAATTTATCAGTCTCTTTATTTTTATGAATAAAGTTATAGTAATAAATTTATCAATTTCTTATTTTTATAGTGTTAAATTTATTAGTTAGGACCTGTAGGTAAATAAATTTAGTAAATAGGACTGATTGGTAAGTACCCCAATACAAAATTGTACATTTTGTGTAGTTTTCTCATATGTTATGTTCTACATTTTTTTTATAAAAAGTAAAAAATAAATAAATTGACGTGTGCCGTGTTACGTGTCCCTATAAGTGCTTCTTAGGTCCAAAGCATATGTTGTGTTCTGTGTTTGTTTTAATTTTGTTTACTGTTTTGTGATCACAACAAAAACAATTTATGCATAACACTAATAAACATAGTCCATGTTCATCATGGGAATCTTTTCTAATTTTCTTTGAAGTTTAACACCCCCATTAGCAACAAAATAAAACTTGGCACATGTTAAAATGGTTACCCAAGCAAGTATTTTGAACTCCACCAATAATGATGTGGTAGTGACAACTGACTTATAAAGTTTTTTGTTTATGTAAATTATTATTGAACAACACTGAAAAGGACAACATCAACATGGTCTGTTTTTATCACAGGGCTGCAAAATAATATATTCTTGTCCTATCCTCTCTTGCATTGCAGCCCCAGATCCCACAAATGTTTTGCAAAACAGTGTTGATACTAAGTCAACATTAGCGACAACGCGTGCAAGACATGCCAACGAATATGTAAGCCAACCTTTTTTGTCTGTCCAGAATCTGATGTCTCCTTAGAATAAAAAATTTATCTTCTTTTTTATTCTTCAAACATATTATGGCTTGCCGTTAGATTGAGTCAATTTAATTTATCAGATCAGCAAGAAAGATAGGGTAGGTAGAGAAGAACATTATTTGGTTTTTCCATTGTAGGATAATTGGTTTCTTTTTTTATTCTTTAAAGTGGGTGCCTTAGATTCCCCTACATCCTCCATTGCATATGTTAGTGTTATATATATAGATGTTAGATTAAACGATCATATTTTTACTCAAAACAGAGGTATAGATTCTTAAATTTAAGCACATGAGGCCCATAGAATTAGTTAAATACCGGACACTGTTAATAATTAATTGTATCCATAGCTTTATGCTGTTTCTCTTACGCTGTGCTTTGGAAATGGAAAAGAAAAGGTAAGTGAAATGTGAATAAAATGAACTTACATATTTTACATGGTTTCACACACTTTTTTCCTTTCCCTTTTCAAATCTCTCAACCAAACACAGCTTAATGCCTTCCAGTCTTTTGCTCAATGGAAGGGACCACATAAACCTTGCACACCTTTTTAATTGAGTAAAAATGTCCATGTCAGTATTAGTGTGTTTCATATATCAGATTATTTATCAGTTTTTATTTTATTTTTTTATGATGTAAAAAGGACACAAAAAATAAATAAATAAAGGGGAAAAAAAAAAAAAGAGAGTATATATATCCTCCTATTACAAAATAACATTAACGCTGTGTTTGGTTAGAGGATTTGAGAAGAGATTTAGAAAAGGAAAGAGAAAAAGTGTGTGAAACTAGGTGAAATGTGGGTATATTTTATTCACATTTCATCTACGTTTTTCATTTTCTTTTCCAAATTCCTCCTCAAATCTCCTAACTAAACATAGCATAACGGGCACGATTTGGAACTTGGCTTCATCTGTGTGAGCAGCCAAAGGCTAAATTGATATCAAACCAACACTGAAAACAAGTCGTTACTTCTTTTCAAGTGCCAATGAAATTTCTGAAACTCAACTCAATCATATTCTTGTTCAAGAGATGATGGCGTGGATAATGCTTTGTCCATGACATGTGCATTCATAAAAATTGATGATGACGTGGCAAGCATCCATACTATTTCACATGTGGTTACAACAGGATCCTCCACCATGTGCGCGCGGAGGTGCCCGAAACAACAAATAAAAAACAAAAAAGGATTGGTAGTGGGATTCCTAAAGCTTGATCAATGATGATGATAAATTGTTCCATATATGCTTTAATAATTATATGATATCCTTCCTTATCTTTAGTCCTTGTTTGTAACTGGTTTTTTGACAGAGTCTTTATTCTTCCATATAAAGAAATGAGCTTTCACCCTCCTAAGCTGGTTCAAAACCTCTCCGATGAGAGAGAGAGGGAGAGAGATCCCATAGGACTTCCTGGAGAAGTCGACATGGTGATACTGATCCGGCCCATCTCAATCCCTTTTTTGTTGCATAATAACAAGTTTGGAGATGAGCCGAATCAATATCACTCTTGTATGCTTCTTTGCACAGCTTCTTCGACGTGAAAAACAAGCCATCGTCATTCCAGCTATGCCCAATGACAGTATTTCCGATGCCTCTCTTGCATATTACTTCAGTCTTTCCTCTTCTTTTTTTGTTCTTTGTTTTTTGTTTTTTTTTTTCCCTTGATCTGTTTGAATACAAGCAACATGTTTTCTAATGAATTTGAACAGTAGGAGCATCAAATATTTGTGAATTACTTAAACATATGTCTGATGAAAAATTAACAGGAATTGTATACTACAGAAAATGATCGAGATTGTTTTAAACTAATCATAGGATATTATTCTAATGCATTAGTTTTGAGATTTGAGGGCAAGAATAAGCAAAAGCAATTTTTCCAGTCAAGGACCAAGCAAGTAGCCTATGACCACTCCCTCAATTTGGTTTTTTCTGTTCAATTGTGAAAACTATATTTGTATATAATCCGAAGTTTGTTTTGCTATACATTAGTTGAAAAGGGCTCATAGCTTGACTGTTTAAGGTTATGTGTGCCAACATCAACAAGCAAGCACAATGTGGCCACAGTAGTGGTGGCTCTTGGTGTGCTTTTGAAGCTACTTAGACCTCACTTGGAGCATTCTATTTTAGTAACTTTTTGATTTTTTATAAAAAGATGTGCAGAAAAATAAAGAAAGTGACGTGACAATTTATAGTGATTTTTGACTAAAATTGAAGCTTGCCAAACAATGCCTTATGGTTGGTTCGGTTTGATTTTTCAAAAATTATTTTTTAATCTTATCAGTTAGGAGGTCGGCAAAAAACTATGTCTCTGAGATCACAAGAAGCAGCAATACTATAATTCTTTTGAATTATTCATCAAAAGTTCCAAAATAAAAAGGGTACAAAATGACAAAATTATTTGACTGTTCACTATTTTTAATTGCAAATTTTATTGTCTTTTCAAAGAAAAATTTATAAAAATGCAAAATTGACTTTTGATAGATTTGATTGTTTTCACATTTTGTATAGATTTTGAGAAGATTTTCCATAGGCAGTTGCTGAAGTAGGTTGCCAGAGGAGAGGAGTTACTAGAAAATGGTGCCAAGATATTCTCACCAAAAAGTTTGTCATAGAGTTGCTGGCAACCGAAAAACAGTTGATGAAAAATTATCGCCAGCAGCTGGAGATTGCCACCAGAGATGGTGGGGGAAGGCTAATGAAATTTTACTTGGGGGTATTTTTGTCATATTTTGACATTTGTCTTTATTGAAGAAAAAAATTTCGGCATCTCGTTTATGCAATTGAGGGATTTCTCCATAATTCTCTTCCCTGACAATAGTTATTGTAATAAATCATTAGCATTTAGCACATCATGAAATTACCAAAAATTGTTCCTTCCTGGGTACTAAAATTATTCTTGTCGTGTTTGTCAAAGATTGATCACAATGCTTGACTGCATTTGATTGAATAAAATGAAAATCTAGAAGAGAAGTAGTTGTTTTGTAGAGTTCCTGAATAAGGGTTAATTTGGGAACTTGGTTAAAAGATTATTTTTGAATTTTAATTTATTTTGGGTCATATTATTTCTATAAATTTTTATACATTTTTTCAAAAAATTAAAAATTAAAAAAAATTAAAAAAACAGTTTTTATTTAATTTCTCAAAACAAGCCCAAGTCACTAGAGCATTTCTGGTATGTACATCTTTCACATTAATTACTACTATTTAAAAAAGGATTGCTTATTAAAACCATATTGTGAATCTAAAAAAAGACAAGTTGTGGAACTGTTCAACCATGCTCTTAGCACATGATTGTTGTGTTTAATAATATATACATAAGCTTAAGCCTTCTTTCAGGATGTTCAGGATGTGGATTGACGTTTTGACTTTTTAGTTATTTGGCTATTTTAACTTGGGGTTAAAAAATCTCATTTAAGATGAACTTTTTGACTTTTTTGACTTTTGTAAAAGAAAAAAATGAAATTATTATAATCCCTAGGTCTATTGAGGCTTTGTTGCATTGGTGGGCAGGGGCTTTGATTAAGAAAAAAGAGGTGGAGGTGTGGAAAATTGTGCCTTTAGTCTTATTATGGTCGATTTGGAGGTTGAGGAATGATGTATTGTTTAATGATGCTCATCCTAATTTTGCTGATTTGGAGGATATGGTGAAGACAAGGGTAGCGTTTTGGGCTAAGAGTAGGTTACCATGTGTGAATTACACTCTGCATGATTTTGTTCGTAATCTTCAACAGGTTATAGACATCGTTTGAGGTGAAGAGTGCATGAATCTGGTTCTGCTGTGGCATTGTTGTGGCCTTTTGCTGGGCAGCATGAGCTGGTTTTGCTGTCAGTCCTGTTGCTGCTGTGTGTTGTCTTGTTTGTGCAGTTGCTGAGTAGTGTTCTGCTGTTTCAGTTGGTGACTTATCAACCGCGGTTTTGTGCTAGCATTTGTTTACGCCTGTGTGTGAGTGCTAACCTTTTTGGGATTTTCACATTGGTTAGGATGATTGAGCACTATTTCCTCTTTTTATTGATGTATCACTTTGTATCACCTTGTTTTACTTTGTGATCATTAATAAAAAAAAAATTGCTGATAAAAAAAAAAGCATTGCCATTGCTATAATTTGGCAATGAATAGTGCTATTTTGCCAAATTGTAGTAATAGTGCTCCAATAGTTACATACTATTTTGGCAAATTTCAACTAACTTTTTCTCCAAGTTTGTTGTTTGGACATAGGTTTTTAGTTTTTTTTTTTTAATTTTTTTTTTGTCTTTTGTGACCTTTTTTAGCTGTTTGTAAAATAATATATATATATATATATTTGCATTATACCTGACTTGACAAATATAAAAAAATTAAAAAATTTCCAAAAAACATTTAAATATAATTCACCCCACAAAAAACATACCACTAAAAAAAAATTTATTAACTGCATTAAAAGATAAACAATCACCAACAACCATCCATTATTCACCCAGCATTCATTTACTAACAACCATCCACCAACAATCATCCATCATTCACCCAACATTCATTCACCAACAACTATCTACCTAACAACCATCTATTATTCATTCAGCATTCACTTACCAACAACCGTCCACTAACAACTATCCATCATTCACTCATCCACAATTTTCTCTATAAATTATAACACAAGGTTTTTCAACAAATGTCATATTCACCTACCCACAATTTTCATATCTTCTAAACTCTTTGTACCCACTCACAAGATTTTCTATAATTTTCATATTTACCCACCTACAATGAACAATTTCACTAAAGCTACTATGACGCAATTTACTATTGTCGCTAAAAAAAAATAAAATTCTTTAAGCACCAAAATTATTTGTTTGCGCCAAAATTTCAAAAGTTTTAGTTACGAGGCTTATTTTTTACCAACACAATGAGCGTTGCTATTAGTGTGCTTACTTTTGGTGACGATAAGTTAGCGTGGGCAAAGAGTTAAACATTTAGCGACGATAACACTATTCGTCGGTAAAAGTTTTACTAGTGAAACAGGTGATTTATTGATTTGTGTTTTTATTATAACTTTTGAAAGAGTTTTAAATATTCTAGTTATTGAATTGTAAATTAAAGTGATCATTGAATTAGATCACAAAATGAACCCATCAATTCCAAACATACTCTTAAGTTGACATGGTTAATTTGAGTTAATTTAAATTTTTCTAAAAAATGTGGTTAGATTATCAATTTCAATATGTTTGGTTTTATTTTCAAATTCTTTTTGTTGTGGTTTTATGTTTGGTTTTATTTTCATAAACTAGTTTAATTTTTTTCCCCTAAAAAACTATAAAAAAATTATTATTTTTATATAATTTCATCTTTTAGGTCATACACTACAATAAAATTGATTTTTACGAAACAACATCGACAACCTATAGGACACTGATAGTGGGTTCTAATAATAAGTAACATAGAAGAAACAAAGGGAGAAGAAATATAGTGAATTGGTTGGAAGGGGAAAGGGTTCTTCAAACTCTTGTTCTTCAAAGTTCTACTATCAATTGAATCGGTGGAGATTGAGAGGCAAACATCGCCTGCCATTAAAAGTATTACCTTTTAATGCATGTCGTGAATTGTATGATAAAGCAAAAAAATGCGCCAAAATGAAATTTGGGGGGCCAATCACCCCCTCTCCAAAAAAATATTTTCCCACATTTTGTCCATCTGTTTTCTTCCCCTCTCCCTCTCCTTCTCCCTCTCTCTCTCTCTCTCTCTCTCTCAAAACACACGCACAAGGCATGCTGTCAATCTATCAAAATGCACAATCCAAGTATTTGGCTTCTAATCAAAATGAACCTAGAAGGTTTCATTAAAAGGGAGAAGGGTTCGAAGGGAGCTCATCTCTCTGAATTGTCTCATGAAGAAGGGTTACCTGGTACACACTGCTTTGTTGATTTTTGTTTAAGTGATTACTCATTCTTTGTTTGATTTTGATTTTGATTTCGATTTCAATTTTGATCATCTCATTGATTTCGATTCAACTCTCTGGTGCAGATTCTCTCTCTTTTTATGGTGAACTGTTACCGCTTCTCTTTCACTCACTCTCTGACTCTCTCTCTCTCTCTATGAAGTTAGGGTTTCGAAGCCACCACAGTCAAGAGGTGTTGATTGAACGAAGGTAGATTTTTTTGTTTCTAGCCAAACTCTGTTCAAATTTTTCTATCACCATTTGTTCTATTTCATGTATATGTTTAGTGATTTGGGGACTTCAATTGAAAAATAAAAATAAAAATTTTGAGAAGTTAAGTTTTAAATTGAGAATTTTGGGTTTTTATTTGGGGGGTTTTGATTGAAAAATTAAGGTTTCGTTGTCATTGCCAATTTTCAGGTAATTTTGATTTTTACTTCTAATGGTTCCTATTTTACTTTCACCATTCTCTCTTTATTCAAGATTTGTGCTAGGATTTTGCTGGAAAGAAAATTCGTATGAGGTGATTCTCTTCATTGTCTTTGTGTGACGTTTGCATATGTTTGTATGTATCTAAATATTAACATATACCAAAATCATGACTCTCCATATCAAGATGATTTGTGTTATGTGTTCGATGATTACTTCTTTGTTTCTCTTTGTTGTTTTTGGCTGGGTATGTTTGTGAATCTATGTTTTCTTAGGTATCTCTATGTATCTCTATTTTATTTCTACTGTCTAGCAGAGAAGAAAACTATATATATGTTATTTATGCCTCCTAGGTGCTTGATAAAATGCCACTAAGAATGGCTGGCTCTTCCTATGCTTTTATATTGTTTTCTTGTGGGTGTTTTTTTAATACATATCTATCTATATCTCTATACTATTATTACAAGTGAACACCTCACTTAATTTCCATGAATTCCTTTCTCTCCTTGCGTCAAGTGTCAATTTCTCTATGCAAAAGGGAAAAAATAGTAGTTATATGAGGGCTATGAATTGGTGGGGTTTAGAGCTATGAATTGTACCTTTTTTTAGTGCTTTTTGTGTGTGGTCTAGGGGTAGTTGACCTGTGGGAGTGGAATTAATTTTAGACTTAAGATGTGATAGCATCAATTGTTCATGTATGGCTGGCTTCAGCTTTGTTTTGTTTCTCCTTGAGTAACATGGACTTCTTTATTTATAAATAGCAAAAAACAAAATGAATAGTTATTAAATTAGATGCCATTATCTGAATGACTCATAATTTTGAAATGGAAAAATGAAAACATTATTAAAAAATCTGAATAGTTGTACATAACTGATAATGTTTCTACCTTCATTTTCTATGCTAGTGAAATGGGCCATTTAGCCTCCACAGGATACTCACTATCAATGGGCGGGTGCAATCCTATGGATCTTGTATATATATATATAAAGAAAATGACTATATTTGAAGCTTATCATGTTATATATGAGAAATCACCAAGGAGATGAAAAGTTTGGTGAAATAGAAATGTGAATAAATCACAAAATATAATGCTTATTTAGCAAACATAGGCTTGATATGTTCTGTTTTGTGGATTTGCAGAGTTCTTGCCCAAGTTGCATACTTTGGTTCTCACTAACAATCAACTAACAAATTTGGTTGAGATTGATCCTCTTGCATCACTCCCTAAGCTGCAGTTTCTTAGTCTTCTTGATAATAATATCACAAAGAAGCCAAATTACCGCTTATATGTCACATAAGCTGAAATCATTGCGCTTGCTAGACTGTTAGTATGTTGTTGTCATTTACTTGTTAGTTTTGATTAACTTTCTTAGGCATGTTAAGGCTTAATTTTTTGAAACCAAGCCTCTGTTTGTTATGTGACATGATTGACTTTCAACTATAACAATGTTCCTATTCTTGAATTTTGTAAATGAGAAATTGTTATCCTTCTGCCTTTTCAAAAAGCATTGGGTTGAAGGTTTGGAGCCTAACCTTAGGGGGGGGGGGGGGGAAGGAGAAAAAGTGAAAGCGGTGCAGAAGTTTTGCATATCACGTTATTTTTTGGTTAAATGCTCCTTGA
The DNA here is from genome assembly GCA_025200525.1 of Camellia lanceoleosa. Classification (NCBI taxonomy): domain Eukaryota; kingdom Viridiplantae; phylum Streptophyta; class Magnoliopsida; order Ericales; family Theaceae; genus Camellia; species Camellia lanceoleosa. The sequence goes on from JANUSC010000297.1 coordinate 243,455, forward strand.
TTTCAGTGGCTTCTATTAAAAATACACATCGATAGGAATATGCTAATATCTAATTTGTTGTATATGAATTTAAGTCTAAAATTTTTCTTTTTTCTCCCTCATAGAAATGTTATTAACTACAAACTAATTACTTTATATTTTCTAATATTTATTGGAATTTTTCTTCTAAAAGATTTGGATTTACATGCTGTTTTACCTAACTGATACTAAATTGACATGCTGTTTTGGAGTGTGGCCTTGACGTTGGTGATATTGTTGTCTATTGCTGTGGATTGGCCTCAAGTTCTCTGGGCTTATAAGGAGGCTGCCATGTTGCTGGATGGGCTCTGAGTTATCACTTTTAGTTGTTGCTAAATTGGGCAAGGATCATGACATGGCAGCAGGTTCAATATTGCATTAGGAATGGGAGCTGAGCTATGCATATGTCAGTTTGTTTAATTAGATGTATTCTTCATATGGAAGCAGTGTTCACTGGAATCTGTGTCAATGGCTGAGGGTGGTCTGAGCATGGTTGCTGCTGTGATGGTCTCTGGTGTGCTATGTTGTTGGTAAGTTTGCTCTTGTTTTTGGGTGTTTTAATTCTTGGTCGCTCGGCTATCCTCGGAGTAGTGGTCTGTTTGTGCTACTCTATTATACTTTTATGTCATAAATTCCTCAAAACTCTCGTCAAAATACACCCTTGACATAACTAGAGTATCTTGTGAAATTCATATTTTATTTGTTCCTCAATATTTACTCTCTAGACACATCCCATTTTATTGGTACTTCACTTCAGCACTTCCCCGCTCGTTGCTTGCTTCATATCCTCTCTTTTTGGTAAGTCTAGAAACTGATATAAAAAGATGTTTCTTGCCTTGCTAGGCATCTCATTCTTGTGTATATGCTAGTTGTTCAGTCACAGTGTGATGAGATATGCTTGCTGCTTGGATTGGATGTCTACATTTTTCAGATTCTTCTCCATTGTCATGGTTAACAACTCTGGAGTGCAGTGTAGTGGGTATTATATCTTACTAGAAAAGTGGTCCCGAGAAATGTTTTTTCTTTTGAGCTTAGTAAAGTACTGAGGGTCATTTCGCCTGCTAATCATATTACATGTTTTATAAACATAAGAACTTATTTAAAAATATTTAATGTTAAATGCTTCTCTGAGTTGGTTTTTGTTTGCATAAATAGCTAGCGAGGCTTTTCTTTTTCTTAAACTATTCATGTTTTAGTGTAATAATAGTTTGCAGATCTTTTGATGTAGTGACATCTGGTTAAAACTCTATACAGCATACACGTTGCTTAGAATTTGGATCTCTTTGAAATTGTCCAACTTGAGTTAAAGTACATTTCCCCCTTTCTAACTTGATGTAACATATTTGTTGCAGATTGGGGTTTTTCTTGATAGGAGGGTTTTGTTCTACATTCTTTCAATTTTCTCATTTGTTTTACTTTACTCCAATCTTCCACATAAGGTACTGCTTATGAAACTTGAAATTCAATTTACTTAAGGTCAACTTTTTGCACAAATTCTATCATAGTTGTCGGTCTTTCTGAGAGATCCGCTTTATTATTAGTTTTGTTCCATTGTTTATCAGCGGCAATTGCAGCTAGCAGAATGTAAATCTCTTTTCTTTTGTTTAATTAATACCTCAATTAATTTATAGGAATACAGAGTTATTTTTATCTTCTTGTAGTTGTTTTAAATGATATATTGAAGAGTAGTTTTATATTTGACCAATAGAGGACGATTGAAAGAACAACTGCAAAATGTGCCAGATTCCTCTCTACTTTCTAAAAGCATGTTAGACTTTCAATTTACTATTTGGGCGCATAGCACTAAGTGTTGCTTTCTTAAAACTGGGTGCTTAAAACTGTTTTCTGTGGTTATAATTACTTATTTTTTTATACTTAGATATGATAATGGGCTTTATGAAGCAAAGAGACATATTTCACTGGTAACTATGTTACCTTCCTAGGTGGTGTTGTATGATGCTCTTAATTATGCAATGTGTGAGGCTTATCAGTAGGATGCTACAATAATATGGTAACCTGGGTTAATAAATTTTTCAAGCTAAAGATACTACTATTACCCCAACATTTTGCAAGCTTACTAGTCATCCTGGTCTTAAGCTATGTAGTTAGTGTCTTCAACCCTAAGCAACTGTTTCGGGTTAGTGTTATCCTGCATCAATTAGTAAATTACCCATGGCTCCTATTTTGCTTCCAGTGGAAACATTTTCTAGATAATATGATGATTTGGTAGGATAATAAGAAGCATGAATACATGTATACACCATGCGGCTGTGATACAATATGTACGCATTAACAGGGAAATTTTAAATAAAAAAAACACGGACATGGTAAAAAATAAATAGATGTCAAAATAATAATAAGGAAAATGATATACAAGTTCACTTTTTAGATGCACTTTCTAGACTCAGTAATGTGTCAAGAAGATGATTGGTTGATAATTAGAGAATATTTAATTATCAACTAATCATCTTCATGACACATCACTCCTCATATTTATTTTAAAAAGCTCTATTTTAAAACAAATTGGAAGTTTTAAGCTTTTGGATTCTCAAATTTAAAAAGCTAAAGGAAGAGGGATTAATATGTTTAAATTTACATTATTTTTATATTTATTTTAAAAAGCTCTATTCCAAACCAAATTGGAAGTTTTAGGCGTTTGAATTCCTAAAATTAAAAAAGCCCCTTGCTAGTGGGTGACACACCACCAAAATGATCTTCCGGTATGACTAGATAATTACTTGTGTCGCGTCTAAGGGAGATGTGTGCCACCAATGTTTGAAGTGTGTTTGGTTTTAAAAGATTTGAAAAATGATAGGATGTGTGTCCAGCATTGGTGGGTGGTTGTTTCTCATAACCCCCATCGTCAGGGTCTCAGAACTTGGTAGAGGAGAAAGAGAGAAAATTAGTTTTGCATTAATCTCTTAATCAATTACAAGACCAAATGTTGCTTAAGTACAGAGATGCACTAAACACATTAGGAAAGAACAAAATAAGAAACTCTTAAAAGGAAATTCTAATGCTCTAATGCTAAATATACAATACGTTCACAGTGTTGGGGCATGTCCAAAGAGTGTTGGTGTCTAACACGTACCACCATACGCACAAGGCACCTTTTTAAAAGCATTTGTGCTTCCTAGTTGGTATGTTTATGCTAATTCTTTGGTTGTGGTATTGCCCCTAAGTTCGTTATTGAGTATTGCCCCTAAACTTGTATTGTTTAACATGATTGCGTGTGGGGGCATTATGATATCTGGTTATGAAACTTTGACCCAAAGTTTGCTTTATGGTGGTGGTTGTTTTCTATTCCTTCTCACGTGTGTGTGGCCCTCTTCTTTTTGGATGCATGTTCTGGTTTGATTCTTTCTTGTTATACGAGTTTGATGTATTTAATGGGATGGGTTGCTCTTTTCACCTCATTAGTGAACAGAATTACTAATGAACAATTTAGATGTTGAGTTTCAACTCCCTGAATGTTTGTTTAACAGGTTGATTATGGCGAATGTTTCTGAGTTTACAACAATCCAAATATCACCGTGCACTTCAATACAGAGACTCTGGATATTGTTAGCAATACGAAAGGGCAAATGTCTGGCATTTTGGTTAGAAAAGTTGACACTGGGGACGAGTTTGTGCTTAAGGCAAAAGGCTTATTCTATGGGATAGGTCATTCACCAAATAGCCAATTTTTGGAAGGCCAAATTGAACTTGACAGCTAAGGTTATGTATTGGTGGAGGAGGTCTTGCAAAAACTTCTATTGAAGGTGTATTTCTTTAGGAGATATCTGAGTAACTATGTCAAATGTTACTTGATTATTTCCTGCTTCTGTTTGTTATTTTATGGAACTCTCCAGGTTCATTACATGCCCCAAAATGTGCTGCTTTGGCATTTCAAAAGGGATTAATTACTCATTTGGGAAATGAAACTCCATCAGTAAGGTGTAGGACAGGTTAGGTTTGGCTGTTGCAGGACACTTTCACCCAATGCATATATATTTGGTGGAAGAGATGTATACAATTTTAGTGCAATCCTAGTGCACAAATATTTCCATGATACTATATTTCCTTTCTTAGATGAACAGTTATGGAATGAGTGAAGTATACATGGAGGACTCAATATGTTAAAGAGTCATAGAGAAAATAACTTTGATAACTATTCGTGCTTTGAAGGATCAATTTATGCCGAGTCATATTGCTGAATTTGCACTAACGTTAACGGGGTCTGTTTTAGATTTATCTAAGACACGCTAAGAAATTCAGGAGTGTTTGAGGATAAATATAGAAGATTTAAGGGGTTTATGGGATAAAATTTTCTGTTTTGTATATTTTTGGCCTTCATTGGCCCCCTCTTTCAAGGAGACTTCCTTATTTTTTATTGTTAGATATTGGAAAGCTGTGTATGATATGTAATCTTTCAGTTTTTTATCTTGCTTTTAGCTTGTGCTTGGTGGACTTCTTGGCCACTTGTTCTCTGTAGAACTTCCTTTAATACATTCTCTTTGTTATTGATTAAAAGGTAATTACTTCTAATTTAGTATTAAAAGAAGTATTACAGAGAACAAATGGGCAAGATAGATTTATTTATGTTTTATTAAATTTTAGATTATGAACTGTTAGGGAATGGGCCCAACATGTATATGATGATCTTACAGATTTGTATTAGTCATTGAACTTGTAATTTTTTGAGACTTGTATTTCAGTTTCTCGGTCTTCATATAGGATCATGAATGGAGGCAAGCAATAACTGCAGCAGGTTTAGGATGCATTGCTGCTTTATCAGTTGAGAGATATCTTGCGAGCAATAATCTCCTTGTTGAATTTCACCAGGTATTTTTAATCCTGATTGCATTCCATTTCATCTGTTCAACTTCCCTCTTCGATCTATATCTGTGATTAATTTTGTGGTGGATTCTTGTGAGGTTAAAAGAGAATTAGGGCAGCATGTGGTGTGTTGTGTGAAAACTTAGACAAGACCAATGTGTGTAATGATGGATCCAGCAATTGAGGCTGTTAGATGGTTCCAACTGCCCTGGTCCTTGAACTAGTCAAGTTTGGTGGTTGCATAACTCTGAGAACTATTGAAACCCTTTTTATTCTCTCTTTCTACCTACTTTAGTTTTTTTGAAGTATTTGAAGACAGTTGGAACCTCTAGTTAGATTGATGACCCATTTAACATGTTCATGGTTTCGCTTGACCAGGTGGTGTTTTTCACCCTTATACAAAGCTTTATTGAGGGGCTAAATCTCTCCTTTTTGTTTTATCACTTTACAAAAACACAACTCCCAGAACCTTAATATCATACCCGTTATTATAGGTAAAAGAATCTGCAAGATTACATCAAGTAATGCAGACGATTCTCACTATAGGAAATGCATTGAACCAAGGCACTGCTTGAGGTATTATTCTGTGAGATTGAAGTATGTTATGATCTGTAATATTTTGTTTGGTGGAAAGCTCTTGGCATTGATGTCCTCCTTTGTATTTCAGGATCTGCCATAGGATTCAAGTTGGACAGCCTACTTAAGTTGTTTGATGCTTGTGCAAGGAACAATAAAATGACATTGATGCATTAGCGACCTCAGGAGCTTGATTTATGCCCAGGAGTAGGCATACAATGTTTTCTGTAAAAGAGAACAATTTAGAAATATGCTTGAAAGGAAAAATGCTGACTCTTCTTTTTGTAAAGAAATTGTTGGATCTTCATAGATGTACATAATTCTAGTTTCATGACAAAACTAGTGTATGTTTGTTGGCAGTGATGCTGAGATATAAAACAAAGGGGATTTGCCAATACTGAAATTTTAATCTTAGTGGAAAATTCAGCGATAAATTTGGTTTGATTTTCTTACATTAAAATCGCAAGTTCTTGCTTAGTTAAGTATCTGACACATTTATCTTCTGAGGAAGAAGTGAAGATTCATTGTCTCGATATTTTAGGGATCCAGCTAGGTGCCCTTTTGAACAAGGTTTGGTTTTATTCTCCACATTTATGTACTTAATTTTCTGTTGCTGTCAAGTAAGGAAGTTCACTACATTACTTTTCTATTTGATCTGCCACATTGATTATGTTAGAGATGTATCTGTATGTAGGTTAGATTAGATGATGGAAGTGAAAATGCTTACATTTCAAGGTAGCCCTCAACATGATTCTGCTCACATTATAGTAACATAATGTAAATAATGAAAGGATTTTTAAAGTGACCATAGTGTATAGCAGAACAGCCAATAGTAGACATAGAAGAGAGTTAGAAGAGAGAAAGTATTACCAGCCTCAATAAAATAATGAAAGGATTTTTAAAGTGACCATAGTGTATAGTAGAACAGGCAATAGTAGACATAGAAGAGAGTTAGAAGAGAGGAAGTATTACCAGCCTCAATAAATCTCCATGTTTTTTGTCCTCTGCTTCAATGGCTCTGTCCAGTATACCTCCAACTGTGTGACTGGTAATGCAGAAACAACAGATTATATCATTTAGTATGTCTGAAACTGTACTCTATGATTGTTAATCTACAAGGACAATACAGTAAGATTAATTTCCAAATGTGTGATGTATTTCATGGGATTTGAAGAGACAGTGTTTAGTGAATAAAGTAAGATTACAGTATCATGATTGTCAAGTTATATTTGCAATTTCAAACTAAACTGGGAAAAAAATTACAGATAAAAACCTTTTGTCTTCATCAAATGGCTCACTAAGGTGCATTAAGGACTGTTTTATACATATAATTTACAACTAAGGAACACAGACTGAGTAGGGAAAGAGTTCGGCTTTGCTTCATGAATATAAGTTACAGAAGTATGCTAAAGAACCAACAAACCTTTCAGCTGTAATAAAATTGGATATGATCTATTAATTACACATCTTTAAATGCAGGTTTTGGAGTTGGGGATGAATTTTCGTACTGCAGATGATATGAGTGCAATACTTGTTGGAAGAGAATGGGTTGCGGAATGTGGGTGAAGTTGCACCTGTCAGGCATGCATCTTGAAGGGAAGGTAACAACTAGTATATTCTTATTTTTAGACTAGACTGTGTATGCATGCTATATTTTGTCATTTGTATTATATGTTCATAGCCTATAATGATTTTATTGGGTATAGAAAAGTCTTAATGGTCAAAGAGCCAAAATTCTCTATTTCCGAGTCTTTTTTCTAGTAGAATTAGGAGAAATCTAGTAGGCTGTAGATACGTATGTAATCTTTCTATCCTATAAATTAAAGCTGACATTGTGAAATTGTATTTGTGTAGTTTTGCTTAACACTTGCAAAAGAGTAGTTGTACATATATTCAAATGCTTTCAAATGCAATGCACTCATCTCAACTTCTAAATGAAAGACAATGGACTATTTAAGTATCTGTTGAATGCCCAAATTCTCTATTTCTCTTCAAGATGACATCAATTGTTGCCCGGACATAAGTTCTTACCTTGCATCATGAATGACAGATTTATCATATTCCACCATCGAGACTTGTTTAAGGAAGGAAAATTTTGGCCAGATAGCCGAAGGTATGTTTCATATATTTTTTTCCTTGGTTCATGAAAAAAAGAAAAAGAAAGTGTCATGTCTACCTATTTGTTCCAGTAAATGCTTCAAGTTTGCTAATTCTATCTAGTTGCACTGACAGTTAAGCTTGTTATGGATGAAAAGGTGAAGAGGTCAATGGGGTATGCTTCTATTTAGTACACTAGTCAAGATGATGCCTTGCTAGCTCTAGAAAGCGTGGATCATAAGGTAATAGGCGTATATTTGGTTGACATATTTCCACAATAATGCTAACTTTATCATCATATAATAAAATACTAATTTATGGTCTTGCTTCTGTAGACTAACACATTGTTTTCAAATAAAATTTGCTTATTGATGGTTAGGGATGGCTTTAAAATGGGAATATTGCTGCAATAAAGGTTCTTTCACCTGAATCAAAACAGGGAGTGAAGGAGTTCTTGACAGAGATTAGAGTGATTTCAGATATAGAGCACAAAATTTACTCAAGCTCTATGGCTATTGCATAGATGAAGATCATAGAATTCTGGTCTACAACTACCTTGAGAATAACAGCCTTGCGCAAACACTTATTGGTAATTTAATCTATCCGTTCTTAGTTTGGTACTCTTTACACTTGTTGGATTGGCATAAAAACACAAATTTGGCACCTTAATTTGTGAACTTTAGATTTAAAGCATCATCATCATTATCATGACCTTGGCTTCCAGGTGGAAGTTACAGTAGCATCCAGTTTAGTTGGCGAACACAAACTAGAATTTGCATTGGGATTGCATGGGGACTTGCCATTCTTCATGAGGAAGTGCGACCACATATTGTTCATCGAGATATCAAAGCTAGCAATATTCTCCTCAACAAAGACTTGACACTCAAAATTTCAGATTTTGGTCTACCAAAACTTATCCCAGCCAACATGACTCATGTCAGTACCCGTGTGGCAGGAACGATGTAAGTTCTAACAATAATGCATCCATTTTTTTAATCCATCCAATCATAAGAGTTCATCTTCATTACGTTCTTAGAGAAATTACCAAAAACATACATTGCATTTGTACTCGAGATAGTGACTTGCACAAGATAGGTTATTGGTTTGATATCAAATAATCCCTAGTTATGCACATGATGTCTACAAAGAAATGGCAACTTAATCAGTCGTCTTTAAATGATGCTACTTTTTTTTGTTGTTGAATTGTCTACATAGTAGATAGTTATTTTCTGTTGATTTTGTTGATGAAGGAGATTCATTGGTGGAATCTTTTCGGCAGAATTATGGATGGCAATTAAATTCGAACCCAATGGAAACCCACCCTGCCCCGCTATTATTAGAGAGGATTTCCCCAAATTCCCCCCCCCCAATGATTAACTATTTTTCTTCTCTCATTTTTTGGAGCACTGGTGGCTGATGGTTATTGCTTCTCGTCTCTTTGTCGGTTTATTCTTCTTTGCCAAGTGTGTTCTTTGAGAATTTTGTTGGTCACTCTTTCTGCAATGTTCTTTGTGAAGCATTTGCTACTAGATGCAAGTCTGCTGCAAATTTGGGTTGTTAGTTTCATGTTTTCATTTTGTTATCTGCTGTTTTTACTATGGGTTCACAATTTGGATGTATTTGAGTATTTTAGTGAGTTTACCCTTTCAGGTTTTATACACCGCTTCCAAAAGCATATTTTTCAGCAGTGTTTTTTTGCCTACACATCAACTTTAGGTGATTTAATATCAATGTTATTAGTTTGTAATAGTAGTACATGAGGGATGGCTCTTGTAAATATGTAAATCTTATAAAAAATATAAATGATTTTCAATTTTTTTTTGCCGCTACAAATTTGTCGTTGCCAAAAAGTAAACTTTCTCGACAAACAACTTGTCAGTAAATGTGTAGCCAAAAGTTTATTTTTGTCCACTCATATTGTGTTGCTAAAAGTGTATTTTTTTCTAATGCCAATTTATCGTTGCCAAAAGTAAAGCTTTATCGACAACCAAATCATTGGCAAATGGCAACATTTACAGACGTAAATGTGCCGTTAAAAGTTTACTTTTACCCACTCATATTGTGTTGGTAGAAATGTATTTTTTGCCAATGCCAATTTGTCATTGCCAAAAGTAAAGCTTTAGTGACAAACAAATCGTCGGCAAATGGCAACATTTACCGACGTAAATGTGTCGCCAAAAGTTTACTTTTGCCGACGCATTTGTTGTTGCTAAAAGTATACTTTTTGCCCATGCAAATTTGTGTCGTGAAAAGTGCCACACAATCATCATATTTGAATGACTTTTACCGACGCAAGGTAAATTGCCGACGATGGATGAAGGCTTTTATCGACAACTATGTTCGTCGCTAAAGGCATTACTTTTACCAACGCAATGATAATTTCGTCAGCAATAACTTTTGCCGACTCACTTTTGCCTACGGGTTGCCAATGTAGCTTTGTGTGTCGGCAAAACTCTTTGCCAACAAATTTTCCCTTTTAGCAACATATTTTGTTGCGTTGCGAAAAATGCAATTTCTTGTAGTGAGCCTTCTTCAGTGGAGATTTTGATGAAACTTCACCATCTAATGATGATATAATGATGATGCAACTATTAACAGCACAACAACAAAGAATACAAGCATTAACCCTAAACCAACCAAGCAGACATGTTGGTTTCACAAGTGGTCGTCAATACATTAATCATGAGAGGGTCAAAGGTGATGAACAAATTTATAGAGATTACTTTACAAATAATTCTGTCTACCCAGAAGAATACTTCTGAAGACATTTTCGATTGAGGTGGTTCTATTTCTTAGTATCTTACATGATATTCAACAAGTCAATGAGTACTTCATCCAAACCCATGATGCCACTGGTGCTCCTAGATTATCCGGTGTATAGAAGATGACTATTGCACTTCGGATCCTATAATACGGCGTACCTGTTGATGATGTAGACGAGTACATTAGAATCGGTGAAACTACTGCAATTACTGCCTTGAATTTCTTTATCAGAACAATTGCTGCTATCTATGAAGGTGTCTACTTAAAATCCCCAAATAAGTTAGATGTCGCCAAATTATTATAAGTAGGAGAGCAATACGGGTTTCATAGAATGTTAGGGAGTTTGGATTGTATGCACTGGCGTTGGGATAAATGTCCAACCGCCCAAGTCGGTGCTTATACTAGACACTACCACAAACCAACAATTGTACTCGAGGCAGTCACTTCCTACGACTTGTGGATTTGTCATGCTTTCTTTTGCATGTCTGGCTCTCTAAATGATATTACTGTTCTTGACAGGTCGTCTTTATTTTCTGAATTAACTAGAGGACGTGATCATGTTGCCAACTATACTATCAATAATCATGCATACACCATGGGATATTATCTTGCTGATGGTATCTATCATCATTGCACAACAATTATGAAAACAATATCTCAATCTCAAGGTTTAAAGAGACAACTATTTGCAAGGATGCAAGAGGCATTTCGGAAGGATGTCAAAAGGGCAATTGGAGTGCTCCAAGCACGTTTCAATATTGTTAGAGTTCCGGCAAAAGGTTGGAGTGATGAGAATCTGTACTACATCATGAAAACATGCATTATTTCGCACAATACAATCATTGAAGATGAGCGTAATATTCCAGAACATAAAAGCAGTGCAATACTACTGGAAACTGATATCACTAATACCCTATGTCAAGTGTTACGCGATCTATAGACATGCAATTTTTGACGGTCCTTCAAGACTTGGATGTTTTTGCAGGTACATCCGATGATGAGTCTGTTTGCTCGCCAAGCGTTTGGAGTCCTCAGTGGAACGCCATAGCTTTGAGCCTTTCAAACCTTGCATCCTTTTTGTCTCATTTTTGGACCATGCCTTGGTCTTTCTAGCATGCACTCTCTGATGTTCTACCGACCATCTATGAAGGCTGTCGGCCAGTACTTCTTATCTACCGGCCATTGATGTGCTTTGTCGGCCATCAATGATGCGATGATAATTGACGATCACCAATATTTTTGCAGATATTTTATACCAGCTGTGCCAACTGTTTGCACAGATGCTTGCATCTGTCCACACGTAGAGGGCTGGATCTCCTTGTATAGAATTTCATGTTTTCTATATATAGGGAGTCCCTCTCTTATGTTTTAAGGTTAGAAGATTTCAAACTCAAAAATTCTCTCTCTCTCTCTCTCTCTCTCTCTCTCTCTCTCTCTCTCTCTTGTAATTTTGTGCACACTTGCCTAGTTATATCACTCTTTTGCATACACATCCTTAACAAAAATTGATCACCTTTGAGTTGAGGTCCCTTGAGGTCTTGGCACAACTCTTGAAGGTGGTTTTGACTTGTATTTGTGCCTAAAGTTGTACTTGGCTTCAAGAGGTACAACACTTGTCTTTTAACTTGTTTTACTACACTTGTTCCTCCATCTTTTCCCACTATTTTTGGGGCATTTTTGAGCTATAAAAATCTTTGTTTTAATGGGCTGAAATTGGTGTTTTAAGCCATTTAGGGTTAAAGAGGTGTCTCACCCTTCTTTATTCCTTGCTTCCAAGGCTTTTGCACTTTTGTTTCCCACTTTCAAACCAACCTTTTTAGGCCTTTAACCATTGAATTTCAAAGAATTTTCAATGGTAAAAAACATGTTTTGAAGTCCAAAATTGGAGGGGTTAGCCTCCCCTCCTTGTGTCCTATTTGTTAACCTAGTTAACTCCATGTATTAGCATGTTTTTATAGCTTTTTGTATCTATATTCCAATATGTTTTTGCCTTTATTTTAGACTGTTTTAGCTCTATTTTGGGTTGTTTAGGTCAATTGGGCCTTATTTTGCATGGTTGTAGTGTAAAGGTCCACACAAGAAAGGTGTTTTAGGCCATTAGACACCTCTTGTTTGAGTTGATTGCATACTTTGGTGTTGTTTTGCATTTCATTTCAGCACTTATAATCTATGCAACCTCCCTCATTTCTTAAATTTTTAATTTTCTTTGAGGGTTGTTTCAAACTTGGGATTCTTTAAGCTTGAGATTGAGGTCCATGCTTAATGGTTTAATCTTCTTTTGAGGGTTCATTACCAACGGCATGAAACTTCTCTCATGCCTTACACCACCCCTTGGTTGACACTTCTTTCACTTTAGAAAACTCTCACCAATGGACTTAATTGACTAAGTAATAGTTGGTAATTAAAATGAGTAAATAAAAGTGGCAAGTAAAATTGAGCAAGATAATAACTTGTGTGTCGTGTGTTTAATCGGACATTAATTGAACACAAAGAAAATTGGGACATTTCATACTCAAAGTGATGAAATGTCTCAAGTTTCCTAGGTCTCCATTACCCTTGATATGCATGATTGGGTGATGGTCTTTTGTGTCTCATTTTGCATTTATTGAGCTTGCACATCTTGAATCATAAGCCATCATGCAATGAAATTGCTTGAATTGGTGGTTTGTGGCTTACGTTCACAACTTCGTGGATTTATTCATGAAAAGAATGGGTGAATTATGCAGACAATCCTTGGAAATATCCTCTTTTTGCTCTGTTTGTAATCTATTGCAACATGATAATCCAGTGCATCAGTGGTTGGCAGGCCACCATCCATGGCCGGCAGTGCACCATAGATGGCTGGCAGGCCACCTTCATGGTCGACAAATGGTCGGCAGTATCTACCAGTGGCCAGCTGGCCACTGATGGAAACTTCAGCAGAATGTTGGTAAGGTGGAGCAAAATGATTCTGGAAGTGTTCAACTCTACAAGCAGAGGCTTTCGATAGCAAAACGGTGGTCTTTTCGGGTGGTATCCGAGCATGTGCATCTTCCATTTCCTGAGGTGGAGTAGTGGCAGCATAGTTAGATATCTTAATTACTTAGGTTGCTTACATTTGTGTTGTAACTTAATTAGTTGGCTTACTAATTAGTTCATTTAATTGTTATAATTATTAGTTAATTAGCTTAGCTATTTATTTCATTTTGGTTTGTAATAATTAGCCTAATTAGCTTAATTAGCTTAGCTTTAATTAGTTGCTAGTTAGCTTAGTTATTCATTCGAACTCTCCTTCGCAAGAGCAAAATATAATAATGTGCATGTCTTCCAACCCCATATCTCTCTCCTTTTTATTTACCCGCTTACAATGGTTAGATTAGGGACACGTTTCAATTAGCATACCATATGCTTGCATCCATTCATTTTGTATTGCATGCACTGAGGCTCGGCACATCATTCAAACTGCATAGTTGTTTTGAATACTTCTTTGAATACGTACTTGGACCGCATGTTATCAAAATTGAATTATATGCCATATTAGTAGCCGAGCCTATTAGTTGCATTTTTGCATGTGTTGCATTAGTCATTTGGCATCGTTAGGAACATGCATTTTTCTAACTAGTTTCTTTTTTGGCTTGGAGTACTAGCTGAGTTTTTAATGCTTTAGCATACTTGCATAAGTGTAAGTGATTGCCATGTCTAGCATGCTTACCGTGAGGCTAAATGCTTACTTGATAAATTGCATGAATGCCTGTGGAAGAAGGCTAGTTGCTTGAATTGGAACGATTCAAAGAATGTATGTTTAAGCCCACTGTGTCTAGTGGCAAATTCACAGTTTTAAGCCCACTATGTTTGGTGGCAAATTCACGAACTTTAAGCCCACCTGAGGTGGCACAATCAAACCCTTTTCGCAAAACAAACATGAAGTTGAATTGTTCCAACTTGAGCAAACTAGTCTATACTTGCTTGTGCGCATCACATAGTAAGACTAGCTTAATAACTAGAATAAGAGCACATAGTGTTTATAAAAATTATATCATGATTAGTAGAGGCCGATCTTTGGATCGAGCGAGCGGGGGTGCTCAATTTATGACATTCCCCTCTTGTACCTAAGTTCCCAAGCCAAGGAAACTTTGGTAATAACGGACACATGGCCTTTGGCACGAGTCATGAGTTTTCTAAATTTTTTCAAAAATAAAATATTTAGGTGGCGACTCTATATCTGGCAAAGTAGTCTAATTTTGGCATTTTTGACCCAAAAATGAATTTTCCTAAAGATTCGCCGGATTTGGACTCTTTGGTGTTTATCAATTTCACATTGCACTTGTGAGATTAGATTCAGAATCATGGGAGTCTGAACTGTAGGGCTTCTTTCAAACCTTCCGAAAGGGGCCGCGAAAAAGCCAAGCTACACGATCCAAATCAGGAGTATGCTAAATTTATGTTGAATCACCAGAGAAATAGATCTACTGAAGCCCATAATGCAATTCGTAATGATCTAATTGAACACTTGTGGTCCCGATCTGGAGCGTTAGATTAAGTTTTTATTTTATCTTTTTAATGACATTTACTGTCATGTAATGTCTTTTTATTTTAATAAAATTATCTTCATTTGCAACTTTATTGCCTTCATTTCAGTAATATATTTATTTGTTCATAATAACATTGAAAAATTAAAATTATACTAAAAAATAGTCAACAATACATTGAAAAAACAAGATTACATTGAAACATTAAAAATACTCAAAATTACATTGAAAAATAAATGACAAATAAATGACATTGGAAAATAAAAAAAAAAAATACATTTTTCTATAATTTTTCATTAAGAGGCAAGGAAAAATAGTAATTTGGGTTGCTGACATGTGCAAACCACTTGGCAATAATCTCATTTGTGCGCATTATGTAATACGCTTTTTTATAACGATTCTAGTTTACACCTGACTCATTAGATGTTTTGGATTCGAGTTTCATTGTCTTATATAGTTGTTCATGTCTTATTTCCTCTCATTTCTCTTTGAGTTCAGTTTTTGGGATGTGTTGGTTGCGTTTAGAATAGATTGGTAGCTTGTTTTTCAAACTGTTGTTACCCGGAAATTTGTTTCAACGCTTGAGCGACGCTTTTTGCGCTCAAGTGATCCTTGTGAACTTCCAGTATTTTTGCAAGTCTGTAGAGATACTGGGTTTTGGCATTTTTTGCTTGAGCAGTATTTCTTATGTTTGAGTTGTGTTCACTCGAGCGAGCCTTCTTATGCTCGAGCGGTGGTCCATCGAATACACCTAGATCCGTCGATCTTTTCACTCGTGCCCCTTTGTTAAAAAGATAGAGCTCGATGAGGGCTTCGTTCTAATCGAAGCAAAGTTGATTTTCAGTGTCCTTGAGTTTCCTACAGTCTTCTTCTCGTCTTCTAAGTTTGAGTTAGGGATTCTTCGCACTTTCTATAAGTTTTAATTTAGCTATTTGTGCTTTGAAACAATATTGTGATTTGGAAATTTTTTGAACAAATCTAGGGTTTTTGGTTAAAACTAAAAAGAGGGGTTTTTTGATAGTTTCATAGAAATGGTTGTGCGATTTGAAATGAGGTTGAGTTGTGATGACATCTTGATTTACTCACCCTCTGAGGAGGAGCACGAGGAACACTTGTGAGTTGTGCTAGAGTTAGTTAGAACCCACAAATTGTATGCTAAGTTCGGGAATTATGAATTCTGGTTGAAGGAAGTTAAGTTCCTAGGCTATGTGGTATTTGGGGAGAAAGTGACTGTAGACTCTTCAAAGATAGAAGCAGTACAAGATTGGGCACAACCTAAAAATGCCTTCGAGATTCTTAGCTTCCTGGGGTTGGCCGGGTATTATTTTCAAATTGTGAAGGATTTCTCTGGGTTAGCTTCATTGTTGACTAGACTGAAGAGAAAGAGGATCAAATTTGTGTAGAGTGAGACTTGTGAGAAGTCATTTCAAGAGCTTAAGGTTGGATTTATCACTGCTCCAGTGTTGATTATTCTGGAGAGGAGTTTGGGCTATTCAGTGTATTGTGATGCATCACGGGAAGGTTTGGGTTGTGTTTTGATGCAAAAGGGAAAGGTAGTAGCTTATAGCTCATGTCAATTGAAAACACATGAGAGAAACTATCCTACCCATGACTTAGAACTAGTAGTTGTGATCTTTGTCTTGAAGATTTTGAGGCATTACCTTATGGTGAGAAGTTTGAGGTGTTTTCTAATCATAAGAGTCTGGAGTACCTATTTTCACAAAAAGATCTGAATTTGAGGCAAAGGAGGTAGATGAAGTTTATGGAGGATTACGACTTTGAGTTACACTATCATTCCGGGAACGCCAATGTTGTGGCCGATGCTTTGCGTAGAAAATTCATTAACAGTGTGGCTTGTATTCCCATCCGGGAATAGGAGATGTTGGGTGCTATTGGCGAGTTTGACTTGTATCTTGGCGAGTCCATTGAGTTAGTAGCATTGTTTTTGATAGTTGCACAACCTACACTGGTGAACAGAGTTATAGAAGCACAGAGGGGTAACCTTGAGGTAGAAACCCTCCGAGAGAAGATATCTAGAAGGAAAGTAAAGAAGGGTTTGAAGGTGTATTATGACTCAAGTGTTAAATACCTTGACTGTCTTTTCATGTCGGAGTCTTGCCGAGAGGACGTACTCTGAAAATTCCATCATTCACGCCTTGCGGTACACCCGAGAGGCACAAAGATGTATCACAACCTTAGCTGCCAATTTTGGTGAGAGGGAATAAAGAAGGATGTAGCCGTGTTTATGTCGAGGTGCCTTACTTGTCAACAAGTGAAGGCCGAGCATCAAAGGCCAGCGAGTTTGTTAAAACCCTTGCCTATAGCCGAGTGGAAGTGGAAGCATGTCACGATGGATTTTGTTGTGGTTCTTCTGAGGACTCAACGGGGTAATGATGCCATTTGGGTGGTAGTTGATTGGTTGACTAAGTTAATGCACTTTGTACCTATGCGCATTAGTGACCCAGTAGATTATTTTGCCGACCTGTATATTAGAGACATAGTTCGACTTCATGGGGTCCCTGTAACTATTGTTTCAAATAGAGATGCGCGTTTCACAGCTCGGTTGTGGCAGAGCTTACAGAATGCCTTGGGCACTAGATTGACTTTTAGTACCACTTATCATCCTCAAACTAACGGGCAGTTAGAGCGTACCATTGAAATCCTTAAATATATGTTTCGGGGTTGTGTTCTTGACTGTAAGGGGTCGTGGGAGAGGCACTTGCCCTTAGTAGAGTTTGCCTATAACAACAGTTTCCAATTAAGTATTGGTATGGTACCGTTTGAGGCCTTGTACGACCAACCGTGTAAAGCTCCTGTGTGTTGGGCCAAAGTGGGTGATGCACCTATGATAGGTCCACAGTTAGTCCAAGAAATGACAGAAAAAGTTGCACTTATCCGTAAGAGGTTGGTTACAGCTCAAAATCGTTAGAAGAGCTATGCCGACCGTAGGAGGAAACCATTATCCTTTGAAGTAGGAGATCACGTCTTCTTGAAGATATCACCTAAACGGGGTTTAATGAGGTTTGGGAAGAGCGAGAAGTTGTCTTCTAGGTTTATTGGGCCTTTTGAGATTCTCGAACGGATTGGGGAGATAGCTTATTGTTTGGCCTATCGCCATAGCTTTCTGGAGTTCATGACATATTTCATATCTGTATGCTTTGGAAGTATAAGCCGGATCATTCACATGTGTTGGATTGGATGGAGTTAGAGGTAAAAGAGGATGCCTTGTATGAAAAGAGATTCGTTAGAGTTTTAGATACTCGAGACCAAGTCTTGCAAGACAAGACAATTCATTTGGTAAAAGTGTTATGGCAACACCACGAGGTTGAAGAGGCCACTTTGGAGCATGAGGCAGAAGTCCATGAGAAGTATCTGGGCCTATTTGTTGATGTTTGAACATGTATTGAAAACTTTGTTATGTTAATGTAATATAAACATTGCATATGCTTTGGAAATGTGAATTGTATATTCAGTATTGAAAATTCGTTATTCATGTTGATGAGAGTGGATATGTTTTGGAAATGTGAATTGTATATTCAATATTGAAAATTCGTTATTCATGTTGATAAGCGTGGATGATCGGTGAATGGATCATAGTGTTGAGTTTAAATTACTATCATTGTTGTAACTGGTTTAAACATGGTTTTAATGTTTGGTTTAAAATTTTGGGGACAAAATTCCTTAAGTGGGGGAGGTTATAGCGATTCTGGTTTAGACCTGACCCATTAGATGTTTTGGATTCGAGTTTTATTGTCTTATATAGTTGTTCATGCCTTGTTTCCCCTCATTTCTCTTTGAGTTTGGCTTTTGGGATGTGTTGGTTGCGTTTGGAACAAGTTGGTAGCTTGTTGTTTAAACTGTTGCTACCCAGAAATTTGCTTCATTGCTTGAGTGACACTTCTTGCGCTCGAGTAGTCCTTGTGAACTTCTAGTACTTTTGCAAGTTTGCAAAAATATTGGGTGTTGGAATTTTTTGTTCGAATGGTATTTCTTGCACTCGAGCGGTGTTTGCTCGAGCGAGCTTTCATGTGCTCAAGCGGTGGCTCTTTGTTTGTAAAACTTCTAGGAGTTGGTATTCTTCGCTCGAGCGAAGATTCTTACGCTCGAGCGATACAACTTATTGTGTGTGGCCACTCGAGCGACACTTCTTGCGCTCTAACAATCTATGCCTATATCAGTTCGTAAATAGCCATTTTTGAGTCACTTTTTTCATTTCTCTCTGTCTCTCTCTAAACATTTCAAAACCCTAATTTCTCTCACTCTTTCTCTAAAACTCATCTATTTCCCTCGAATACACCTAGATCCGATCTTTTCACTCGTGCCCCTTTGTTATAGAGCTCGATGAGAGCTTTGTTCTAATCAAAGCAAAGTTGATTTTCGGTGTCCCTGAGTTTCCTACACTCTTCTTCTCGTTTTTTAAGTTTGAGATAGGGATTCTTTACACTTTCTATGAGTTTTAACTGAGCCATTTGTGATTTGAAACAATATTGTGATTTGGAAAAATTTTGAACAAATCTAGGGTTTTTGGTCAAAACTCAAAAGAGGGGTCTTCTGATAATTTCATGGAAACGGTTGTGGGATTTGAAATGAGGTTGAGTTGTGATAAAACAGTTGGTTTCGATATGTAGAATTGATTTTGGAAGAAAATGGGGTTTTGCCATAATTGTGTCAAATGTTGATTTTATATAAATTATGGAATTGGTGTTAGGAATATGAAATTGGATTGGTTTTGATGAGGATGGTGAAGTTGGACATGTATTATCACTCACATCTTGTAATTTGGAGGGTTTATCCTTTTCGATAATTGTTTATCTGTTTAGAAATATCTATTTAGAAATATCTATTTTGGGCTATTGGTGGAGGATAGCCATGATTATTGTACAAATTACATGAAATTTAAGAGAATTGAAACTATTTTCTCATTCAATTGGATTGGGCATTATCTTACACTTATACATTGTAAATTTTTATCGTTTTGAGAAAAATGAGTGAATCTAGAAAATATCTATTGTCTCGTTGAAATAAGTTGGCCTAAGTGTCCATGGTGAAAGTCCTAAAAACTACGTGTATACATGGGTGCTGATCCCACGGACAAAATTTCCATGAAATGGCAATAGTAGTTCTTGTATAACCTACGTTTACATGGGTGCCAGTTTATAGTTTCCCTCAGACAAAATTTTCGTAAAAGATTGTATTTGTTTGAGATTCCCAGAGTGTGATTCATTACCCTGTTTTTTATTGTAAAGGAAATGAATTATGAATTATGATATTAACTTGGCATTGCATAGTTCTGGAAAGATATATAAAATGTCTTGGCATAAGCATTGCGTATGCATTCACCTTATAGTTTTGTTAAGATTCATATACTGTGTTGGATTATTTCTACTACGCTTTGGCTCACCGTATGTGGGAAAAACATTTTAGGTGCAGATGACATGTCTCTGCCAAGGCAATAGCTTGGGAGGACTTGGAGCAAGAGCTACATTTTGTTGATTTTTGTATATATTTTGTACATGCCAAGGCCCTTTAATTGTATTGGACTTAAATTCCACTTGTGTTGTAACCAAGCAGTGTCTTGGAAAGTTGTAAGTCTTTAGGGCATTTCTTATTTGTTTTAACTTTCATCCTATTTCCTTATTATGTAACATATGCTATAGATTCAGGGTTAGGCTTGTGAATGTATATCAGCATATGTTATTCTTTTGTAAAACTTAATTGGAAACTAATGAAAGATAATTACTTTATCGTCGTTGTCACTTATTGCTATTGTGGATGGGTTATTGCACTTATTTTAGGGCGTTACACTTTTCGTCTAAGGGTCCAAATGAGAAATGTTCGTAGTCATTATCAAATATTCTTCCTTTTTGATCTCAAGTTCTCTCATCTCCTGCAAATGTTCTTCTTTTTTTATCCCTAGTTCTTTTATCTCCTACATCGCTTGAATCTTTTTATTTATTTTTTTTTTCCTCTTTCAGCTTTTTCATTTCCTTCTTAGCAAGGTGTTGGTTAAATGTCTCCAACAAATTGTTATATTTGTGGACTTTAGCTTGAACAGCTTCACTTTTTTGAAGCAATTCTTTTGCAAATTTCCTACCCATAGACCTTTTACCCCTTGCAAAGACACTACCCTCACCAATTAGATTATTACCAATAGTTGGATTGTTACCAACACTTGGACTATTATTGTCTTCAAGAGAAATGCAGTAATCCATAAGGGATTTGGGGCTCGAATTAGGAGAAAACAGTGTATGCATCTTTGACTTTACTGTGTTCATAGGAGTTACATCTTGCCATCTGATATTTTTTTGCAAGATTTGCCAACAATGTTCAAAAGTAAAATGTTTGTTTTCATCTTGATGATATAAAAGGTTTACTTGAAGCATCTGTATCAATAAAATATTAAATTATTAATTATTTAATTTTTATATGAGACAAAAAAAATTAAGATAAAATCTTACTCTATCAACTTCAGACACCCTAGTTGTGTGTAAATTTTTGACTTGCACTAAACACCTACGAAATTTGTTTGAACATTTCATGATTATACCCCATTGAGATTGGATTGAAACTTGTGTTCTTGACTGATCATTCTAAAGTGAGCAATAATTTTCATAAATTCTCCTCCAAAAGTGAGCACACTACAGGAAATTACATTTTTGGCGACCAAATTTGGCGACTAAAAAGAATTAGGCGACTAAAAATTACGTTGGTCGGCATTTTATTGCAGGGTTTAGCTACTAAATTTTTTCAGTAGTTGTATATTAATTATTGGTGACTAAACAAAAATTTAGTCGCCAAAAGTGTCACAATAGGCAACTAAAAAACATATTGGTCGGCATTAGTTCAGGTTTTAGGCTACTAAAGTTTGTTTTGGTTGTGGTATACTAATTTTTGCAGACTAAACTATATTTAGTAGCCAATTAACTAACTAGAATTTCACTTTAAATCTTTGGCGACTACGTAATTTGGTCAGCAAATATGCATTTTCGGTGACCAAAAAATATTTAGTCGTCGTATACTAATTTTTGCCAACTAAAATAAATTTAGTAGCCAAATAACTACTATAATTTTACTTTAAATCTTTAGTGACTACCTAATTTAGTAGTGAAATATTGATCTTCAGTGACCAAAAAACATTTAGTCGTTGTATACTAATTTTTGCCGACTAAAGAAATTTAGTCGCTAAAAAACTAATATAAATATTATTTTTAATCTTTGGAGACCAAAAAATTAGGTGCTAAATATATATTTTCAGTGACTAAAAATATTTAATCGCCAATGATACATACTTTAGCTACTTAAAAAACTAGTCGCCAAAAATAGCCACTTTAGCTACGAAAGAAAATTGGTCGACAAAGGTATAATCATCAGCTACTAAATATAGTTTAGTCGGTATTTCTCTTACTTTTGGCGACTAACTGAGTTTTAGTCGTCGAAAATAAGATTTTGGGTGACTAACTTTTTTTGGTTCCCAAATGTACAATCTTTAGCTACTAAGAATAATGTAGTCGGTATTTTTATTTTACTTTTGGCGACTAATTGAATTTTAGTTGTCGAAACTAGGATTTTGGGTGACTAAAATTAAATTTAGTTCCTAAAATTATTAATCTGTAGCTAATAAAAGTAATTTAGTCTATATTTCTCTTACTTTTAGCGACTAACATTTAGACGACAATTGTAATGAAATTTTTATAGGTAAGATTTTAAAATTTGGAGGGATTCCTAAGAATTAGTGACTAAATTTTGAGTTTGTCAGGAATGGAAGCATAATCCATTGATTAAACAAACCCACGATTCTGTTTCTCTTCTCTCTCACGCCTCACGCTTTTGTCTCTTCTCTCTCACGCCTCGCACCTCACGCCTCTGCACTCCTCTCTGATATTGGAGCACCACCAAAAGGGTTACACGAGCACCACCGCAAGGGTTAGCACCACCATCGCTTTGTCTCGGGTAGGTATGTCTTCTATTTCGCCGTCTCTCTCTCTCTCTCTCCCTCTCAATGTCTTCTCCCATTTGCATATACCTTCACACTCAGCCCCAAATTGACCCAACTTGCTCCAGTGGTGCTTGGACTACTCGTTGGATTTTGCCGCTTGTACACCCTTAAACAGTTGGAATGATGCTTCTCGAGTGTTTGGAGCTCAAATCATGGTGTGATTTTCAAACTTTTCAGTCTTTTCCAATGAGTTCCCTTTGAAAATTTCAGAATCCAATGATCATTTTCTGGTAGGTTTCTAATTTTGTTGTTTCAATTCTTTGATTCTTTCCCAGGTGGGTTTTGTTTTGTTGACTCTGTTCTGCATTGCATCCATTCATATAGAGACACACACACATATACAAAACCATTTCACTAATTTTTTTTTTTTTTTTTTCATTTTTGGTGTAAATCTCATCAAATTCTTGTTGGTTTTGTTAGTCTTTGATTTGTTTAACCTCACACTTACACATAGTTTGTTGTTTCTCTGGATTTCCCTTGACATAATTGCACACAGAATAGTCATACATCGCATAATTTGTATGTGTTAGTAGGGTATGTGTTGATGAATCTTTAGGGACTTTGCATTTGTGGTCATGGATTAGGATATGAGATACCCATTACTTAGGCATTTAATGGGCTGTACTTGCCAAAATATGAGGATGCTAGTTCAGTATTTTCCTTGAGCAATCAGATCAATGGCAGCATTTAAATGCACAAGGCACATCGTAGTTCAATAAGTTCAGACACTCACTTTGAACTATTGTGATATTTGTTATGACTTGTTGTGGTGTGTTAATTATGACTCATTGTGATATTGGTTAGAATATTACGACATTTATGTTTTGATTAAAGATTCAAGGTTGATTGCATCCATTTTTGCTAATAGTGAACGATAATGCAAATTAATTTTTGAAAAGATTGTGAAAACAGGGGCTTCATGACTGCTTTATTTGATTTTTTTAATTGTTTTGCATCAGACCAATAATTAGATTGATACTTGTGTATGGAGTTTGCAATGGTTGGTGTATTGCTAACTGCAGAGTTTTTGCCATGTATTCTATAATTTGATTTTATTTTTGCCTAGGAACCATGATTTTATTCTTGGAACTTTCTCTGAATTCTTGTTATGGAGCCATTGCATTTTATCTTTCTTTTCATTCTTCTATTTTCTTTGAGCTCTTTTTACTAGAAGTTTGGTTCTTTAATGAAAGCAAAGGTTATTTTGGAAATTATTATAAATCTCAGTGAATCTTTTCATAATTGATTTGTATGCTGACAATATCAACATGGTATTTTTGGTTGTTACAGTGCTTTAAATTACTCGCACTCCAAGAAATCCATAGGAACTTGAATAATTTTCCATGAACTCTTCATTGTTGTAGGGTTCTCAGCCTCCATTTTTATAAAATTTGATTAGAAAAATATGATATGGACCATAAGGTTTGTGGATGTATCCTTATAGTTTTCGGGATTATGATTCCTTTTTCTGATAGATAAACCATTTAGATTGTAGTTATTAAGCACTATGACTCCCACGGTGAATATGTCCATTTTGTAGCTACCATCTAGTATACTATACCACTTGGAAACATATAACTTTTTTATTTAGTAACTTGTATTATCAATAGGGTTGGTGTTAAAGCAGCAAAGGCCGCTGAAATAAAGGTAGTGGTTGTTCCCTCACTTCAAAATGCAGCCAATCAGTATTACATTGCAGATTATGTGCTTCATTCACTTCTAGAATTCAGGCCCGAGCTATGGGGTCTTCCACCATTTGAAGACTGTATATATATCTTTCGAATTTATTTACCTTCTTGATCTTGACCCCACATTATCTGATTTGATGCCATCTAATTTAATGATTTTAGGGGTGGATAATGCATTGCCAATTGAACCTCTTTATTCAAAGGTTTGGTATAGCAATGGACATCTGCTTCAATCTGCAGGTTTTGCTAATAATTTTTTTTTAAAGTAATTTTTCAATTTTGCAATGTGCATTATACTTGAGGTTGTAAGCATTTGGGTCATCAGGTTCTATCCCATGTGAACATTACATGCCATCTCACCAACATCAGATCGGATGTTACACGGTTTGCCACAATTGGAGCTTGATGTTTGTAATAACAATGTGACATATGTGTTTTGATTGTATTTACTATCTATTTGTTCAGTCTCACAAGTATGTTCATTACATTGCATTAGCATTTGGGAGTAGTTCTTGATGCACGAAAATACTCGGCAACAAGCTATTGAAAAATAATTTTGAAAATCCAAATAGTGGAGAATCTACTCTTCCTGATCAAGTTTTTCGAATATACATTGGTTGGGCTAAATTTGACATGAATGAGATCTTCAAGGTTTTGACCAGCATTGGATGGGACCGTTGTTGTACACGTAAGAGAAAAATTGTGAGTAATTTGTCCTGAGCTCCCTTTCAAAGAGATCTGTTTTGAACCACTTTTTAAAGATCACTTGCATATGTCATTTCCTTTGTTCATAGCATTTCAATGAGTGTTTCTTTTTCCTTATAATTTGTTTACATTTTAGAAACAGAGTCAGTGACATTGAAATACCTGAAGAAGACAAGTCTATAGCTCGTGCATCATTGGACTTGCTTGTATTTTTGAGATTGGATTATACTTCGTTTGTATGGAATTTCTATTGGAAATATTAATTTGATGTTAAATATGAATTTTTTTATGGTTGATAGTGAAATCTGTGCATGTTGTGGAATAGTTACTAATTTTATCAATATATGAAATATTTTATTTATATACAGGGTATAGATTGTACTAATAATGGAATAAATATAGGTGGTCGAGAAATTAATTATAAAAAAAATTATAAAATTTATGACTACTAAATATTTTGGTAGCAAAAAATGCAAGGAAATGTTTTTCATGACTAAATATTTAGTAGTAAAAAAGAAACAAGACTTTTGTTAACCAAATGTTAGTTGCTAAAATAAATCAAGATGAGGGAAGAAACTTTTGCTGACTAAATATTTTAGTCACAAAAAAACATGGCATCCTTCGGCAACTAAGATGTTTGGTAAAATACCATGAAATGAAAATATCTAATCTTTTGGCGATTAAAATGTTTAGTTGTGAAAACTAATAACGACTAAACTATTTGGTCGCTAAATTTATTACTATTAATGGCTAAAATTTTTAGTCGGTAAATGTATTAGTATTAGCGAGTAAAATGTTGTAGCGACTAAATATTTTAGTCGCTGAAAGAGAATTTCATTTTGATTTAATTACTTCCAGCGATTAAATATTTGGTCGTCAAAACGTTATGTTTGGCAATTAAATCCGTTTTAGTAGCCGAAGATACGATAATTAGCGACCAACTTCAATTTAGTAGCCATTGACTTTCGGCGATTATAAAACATCCTTCGGCGACTAAAAATTTGTTTGTCAAAAGTGTAATTTCTTATAGTGGCATAAGATTGCGAATTGCCAACAATGAGATCTTTAGAAATGTGACACCAAGCTTTACAAAGTGCCACATCTTCATTAATGGTGAATGATTTTCCTCTCTTTGTTTTTTATAAACCTTCCATAGTGATTATGTGAAGAAAAAAAAACTATAAATAAAAATATAATTTGGGAGGTTTGTTGTGAAATGAAATTGAGAGAAAGGATTTCTATTCATAGAATTATAAAATATGACTGTTTTTTTTTCTTTCTAAATGTAGCCGTTGAGAATTTTAAAAAATTTGACCATTTATTTATAGCTGTTGGGGTTCTATTTCACTTGTGTTTTTATTTATTTTTTATTTTTTTTAATGAACAAAATAGCACATTTCGACTGATCTTGGGGGTTGATTACTGAACAAGATCTTAGCCGTTGATTACATAATAATCCAACAGCTAAGATCATCATCTTGAATGATCATTCATAATGTTCAACACAGAAGCCCCTTCTCTCTCTATCTCTCTCTGTCTCGCTCATGCTCCTTAAACCAGTCGGCTGAGAGATTGTGTCTTTTTCCTCTCTCTGTCTCTATCTTTGAGCTCAAGAGTATCTCTCTCTCTCTCTATCCTTAAACCGATCACCGTACAATTTTCTCCGATCTCCAAAACCAGTATACTCTTCTTCTCTTTTTCTGTCCTCAGACAAATCAGCTAAAATGGTGTCTTCTCTCTCTCTCTCTCTCTCTCTCTCTCTCTCTCTCTCTCTCTATTGCTGTCTTTGATCTCAAGAGCACCTCTCTCTCTTTTTCTATCATCAAACTAATCACCAATCTTTGATCTCCAAAACCAGCATTCTCCTTCTCTCTCTGTCCTTAAACCAGTTGGCTGAGATGGTGTGTTCTCTCTCTCTCTCTCTCTCTCTCCTCAAACCGATCACCGATCTTCAATCTCCAAAACCAGTCTTCTCTCTCTCTCTCTCTCTCAATAGAACTCTAGTGTTTCGCTGAACACAACTATTTGGACTTCAATGAAGCTCAATTGGTCTGAGAATAAGCCCTACAAGTCGATGAAGAAGAAGCCCTACAGGTCGATCTAGGAATTTATCATCTAAAGTCGTTTCTGAAATTTATATAAATTTGTGAAATTGATTTTGAAATTTGTGTGATTTTGAAATTGATTATGAAATTGAAATTTGTGTGATTCTAAAATTTGTATGATTGTGAAATTCTGAAATTGATTCTTTACTAATTTTTTGGATTTGATTGGTTTTAAATTGATTTTGAAATTTGTGTGATTTGTTCTAAATTTTTTCTGCTATTTGTGAATTTCACAACTCCTTTAAAATTTAGGTTTGATTCGGAAATTTGGGTTTGATTATGAAATTTGGGAGATTTTCTACTGTATGAATTCTCTTTTTCCAATTGAATTTAGAGCAAAAAATCTGTTGATATTCGCTGATGTGGCACGTTTAGTACCTGTTATTCAACTTGCCAAATTTGATAACAGAAATAGCATATACTATTTTTGACAAGAGGAATAGCAAGTTATTAGAGAACATTTTTTTGTTACTCTTGCCAAATTATAATTTCAACAATTTCATTGAAGATGCTCTAAAATGTCAAAAATTCATTCGTCATTTTTCAAGTTAAACATCACTTCGTGGGTTGAGTTCTATTTTTGGATTTGTCCATAGATTAGGCCGAAGATCCAATTGAATCGTACCTATCATAGGTCGTGTTTGGCGTAGTTCTTCAAAACGGGATAAAATAAAGGATTTTTCTTAAGTGTACAATTGCACACCATGTGCCACTTACACAAAAAGTGTAAGTGTAAGGTGTAAGTATAAGTATAAGGTGTAAATGTAAGGTGTAAGGTGTAAGTGGGTTGCATATGGTGTGCAACCTCAAAAAATGTGTAAGTGTAAGGTTTAATTTTTCACAAAAGGTATAAGTGTAAGGTGTAAGTGTAAAGTATAAGGTGTAAGGTGTAAGTTGCACACCATAACCAAACCCTAAAATAAATAATTATTGAGGATTTGATCAAAACTCTCGTATAATAAAATTTTAATGTATTAAAGATAAGTATAAAAAAATTTCTTAAAATGTTCAACATATACTACTATTACCAAAATATACATAGTGAGAAATTTAATATTTTAAACTTTAAAATAATATAACTTTTGATCTAAATGTCGATTTTTAATAAAATTTATATTTTTATAATTCTCTCATTAAGATCTATTAAAAATATCTATAGTAATTATAAAATTCTTAAAAATACGCAGTAACATATTATTCTGATTCACAGTAACATTTTAATGTTACAAAAAATAAAATACATACTAGATGAACCAACTAAAAATATGCATACACAATATTTTTAAATTTTTATAAAATAAAATAAAATATTTCTCTTCAAAATAATTCTGTAACATATATATATATATATATATGCATTGGCAATATTGTCCTTGAAAAAAAAAGAAATCTTAATCTATCCTTACTCTATTACGCGTCTCCTCTTTAGAGAGTTTATGAAACAAAATAAATTAAATTATTATTTTTACTGAAAAGGAGTTTTTCTTTTTTTTCTTTTTTGAATAAGAAAAAATGATGCTATGAGGTATTATCATATCATCCGTGGGCTCAAATTCAAAGATAACTAATTATCAACTTGATTTGACCTATCCCATAAAAAGGGACCACCATCAAGACATTAGTGAAGCTCATCAACTACTCCAACAAGCAGGGACGGAACCAGGATTTCATTATCGGAGGGGCCAAAAGAAAAATAATTTTTTTTTCACCATATACACAAAACACACATGTATGTATAATATGATATATATATATATATATATATATTATATACATAATAAAAAAAATTAGATACCATAGAAGCAATTTCTAATAAGATGAAGAGACTTTTTTAGTGTAAAATAAAAAGAGAATTCAAGATTGAAGAAGAATGACATATATATTTTTTTATATCGGGGAGCCATTTTATGTATAAAATGATATATATATATATATATATTAAAGTTTTATGGTAAACAATAATTTTTACAAAAATAGGGAGGCCATGGCCCCCCATAGTCTTCTCCTAATTCCGTCCCTGCCAACAAGGTCAAGATTTGATTGAAATACAGCACGAAATCTCCAAAGAGAATTACTGAAATTACTCAACATTTCACGCCTTTCAAAAAAAACTTGACTCACTGCTGAAAAAGACAATTCCTTCCCTATTGAGCCACGACCACCAGAGTAAAAAAGAGTTTAATGGAATAATTTTGACTAAATTTCACGTAATGGCTTGGTGCATTATACTTTTACAGCGCCTTTTGCAATGAGCATGTCGTTATTGTCCTTTTAACTGTAATCAGCACATTGCGAAAAGAAACTGTAATGACTACAAGTTTTGGGAATGGATGGTCTGCAGTCGATAATTGGATTGGATAGCTCAATCTGATTTAATGGGCTAATTTTTTAATCTTATTTTGATAATTTAAATCATTCACATTTTAAAATTTGTCGAATATATTATTTTTACAAAAAATCAAATTGATTAGTTATCAGAAGTTACGTGTTTAAATCAATTTTGTATGAACCGTTTAATTTTTCACCATATATATATATATTTTTTTCCTGTACAAAATTGATCCAAACACATAGTTCCTTTTATCCAGTCGACTTGATTTTTTACAAATCTTAAAATATGAACGATTTAAATTATCAAAACGAGACTCAAAAATAAATTCACAAGACCCAACAACACATCTGTAATTGGACGGAGGAGTAGAGACAAGCGTGGCCATTGAAACACAAAGCTATTAAAACAAAATTATAATAATAAATTCATCGAACCGAAAGAAAAGAGAAATGTTAGAGATTATGAAAGACTTTTCATGAAAATGATCATGAAATATTTGTGACCCTTAGATTACCTTGATTAGTGTGTGGTACTTTATTTTAAGTGTAATCCAAATGTCACAAATCTTTCATGATCATTTTCATAAAAGATTTTTCACGATACCTAACATTGCTGGAAAGAAAATTGTATTGACTAGAATTATACACATTTGCATTTAGGGTGGTGGAGATAAATCTATGATTGGATAAGACAAAAATAAAATGTGATATCTATTAGGATCATTATAAAGTTAATTATTGAATTAATGTGTCACTCAATTTTGCAACTTATTTTATAATAGGGATTGTCTATAGTCAGAGAGGAGAAGAGGGGGACTGGCTGGGATTCTGGTTGCATTGAAAATACACTATTTAATTTGTGACTTATACAACACATTATGGTTGTATTGAAAATACAGTATTTAAGAATTAGGTTTCCTTAATATTCTCATCTTAATGTGAGAGAATTTGAGGGGTTTGTAGAGTTTACCACAAGTCTCGTTTCAATAATTCAAACCGTTCACTTTTTAAGACTTGTTAAGTAGAATATTAGTGCAGAAAAAAAATCAAAATAATGAGATATCAGTAATTATATATTTGAATCAATTTTGTATTAAAAAAAATGAATAGTTATTCTTAAAATTATATTTGTCGTTATTTTCGTAAGACAAATATGATAAATATATAGTTACCAAAATTCAATTATCTTTATTTTTTACATAGATATTCTACTAAATGAGTCTAAAAAAAGTGAACGATTTGGATCACTAAAATCAATTTTAAAATTGATCAACTAAATTCAAACGCTCTTTCAAATTGAAATGAAAACTTTAAAAAAGCCAAACCCACTATTTAACGTAAAAATGAAATAATTTGTGCATGGCTTATAAAACATGGGGTGAGTCATTCTTTGGTATAATGGCCAGGATTAGACATTTGTTTTAGTAATTATCAACCACCCTTAAGAATTAAAATAATATGTAAGCAAAAACATTTTATCCAACATGACAAATTTTTATTTGATTTTTAAAATTTCATGTTAGATGAGAATTAAATATGTAACTATTTATTGCTGTAAATTTTTTTTTTTCTTTTTGCCATTTATAGAAGTCAAATAACGATGTACTTGTTTGACACCAAAATTGTACTCGTTTCTTATAGGAAAAATTATGAGACAGTGAGAAGTGAAGAAATTATTTATCAAAAGGTGAAAATACAACTTTTACGCAAAGAAACTACTGCAAAATTTCCGTCCCATGTTAGGTTTGGTCATAAGAGATTTTTATATTTCTTAATTTAGGCACGATCTAAGTTCAGCCCGGTCTGGTAGGCCAAAAATCTAGTGAGCTTGACAAGTCATTCTTTAGGGCTGTGTTTCAATTATAAATTTAAACTAGTTTTCAACCCGTGTAATGCACAGTTCAGTTTAAAATTTAATTGTACGTAAATGTAATTTTTGTAATGTTTATGCAATCATTTTTAAGTTGCAAAATGCATGCATGTTGGAAATTTAAGCAATAAATTATCATATAAGTTTATATAAATTTTAATCAAAATTGCAAAGAAATAGTATATTTATGTTAATGTATATATGACATATATTCCAACATATATTAGATATTGATTTCCTAGATATATTAGGTATTGTCATAGGTAGGTCTCTTATGGAATACTCTTTCTCATAGTTAGATTTATAACATGATACTCTTTCTCAGCTTATATATACAGGTCTTTTATTTATTATATACAATTAATTCATTCAATACAATACATATATTTTTTTTCTCTCTCTCTACTATTCTAACATGGTATCAGAGATACAGGTTAAGCTCTTAGTGTTCTTCGCCTTACCGGCGGGCGGTAGCCTTGCCTTGGCCGCTCGCCGGATCTCAACTTATTCCGCTATCATATTTTCCTGTTAGTATCAATTCATGGTGATTTCTTCATTTGTCCACTGGTTTATTCCTACCCCAAATATCTCTATTATTCATATTTTATTTTTGTTATACTCGCAATCCATTTTTTTGTGCTTCTGTTCCCTCTGTTTCAAGCTTAAATAGGTTTTTATATCATGGTGAGAATAGTTATACACCATGTGAACCACCCAAACCGCCCCCTCTGGGGCACAATCCAAGCTGCCCCCTCTAGCGTACAACCCACGCCGCTCCCTTTGGCACACAATCCAAGTTGCCCCCTGGCGCACTCAGTTATCTATTGCCATCATCATTCAACACCACGTCATAAGTTATGTGTATGTCACGCTTGTTGGTTCAACTTCTAATTCTCTACATCGGTCCGGCATGACTCCTTTAAAATGTCCTGACAATGATTTCAATTAGCTCTTATATCGGTCCGACATGACCCCTTTAAACTGTCCCAACATTGATTCCGGTTAGCCAATCTCTACAACGGTCCGACATGACCCCGTAAATTGTCCCGACATTAATTCCAGTTAGCTTCTACATTGGTCCGACATGGCCCCTTTAAACTGTCCTGGCATTAGTTCCAGCCAGTTTCTACAATAGTCTGACACGACCATAAACTGTAGTTTCTAT
The DNA here is from genome assembly GCA_025200525.1 of Camellia lanceoleosa. Taxonomy (NCBI): domain Eukaryota; kingdom Viridiplantae; phylum Streptophyta; class Magnoliopsida; order Ericales; family Theaceae; genus Camellia; species Camellia lanceoleosa. The sequence goes on from JANUSC010000297.1 coordinate 276,095, forward strand.
ATCGGTCCGGCACGACCTTAAATTGTCTTAGTATTAGTTTCAGCCAGTTTCTACAATGGTCCGACACGACCATAAACTGTCTCCCAGCTTTAGTTCCGGCCTCTGATTTATTGCAAGCGCCCTTACGCACCCGTTCAAATTTTGCAATCTATTTGCTTTTTATTTTATTTAGTTTTATTTCGTGTTTCAGTTTCTCTCTCCAAACTCAAGATAGTTATCTTCCTTAAGTTTGAAGGGGGATGTTAATATATATATGGTATATATTCCTACATATGTTAGGTATTGATTTCCTAGATAAATTAGGTATTTCCATAGTTAGGTCTCTTATAGGATACTCTTTTTCATAGTTAGATTTATAGTAGGATACTATTTTTCATCCTATATATAAGCGCCTTCTATTTATTATATACAATTCATTCAATACAATACATATTATTTTCTCTCTCCCTCTCCTATTCTAACAATTTATAAGAGCACATCATTTTTTTACTTGTTTTACTAACTCAAATTAAACACAAACAAATTATGAGATTGCATTTGTCTTAATAAGATAAATGTATAAAGATACTATCTTGCATCACCGTTGTAAAATATATTTTGCATCTAAAAAGGAAATTTAATTATGACCCACTTACCGTCTTGAAGTTATTATGATATAGGAGAAATTAGGATATGTATTTTAGTAAGAACCAATAGAATACCAAAAAACTCTTTGGGGAAAAAAACATGATTATTGTATGATGTAATAGAGATTAAATTTGGAGTATTAAAAAATTTCAACTACCAACCGTTTTTGTTTAAGAAAGTACAAGAATTTCTTATTTGATGAGCAATAAAAAATATGAACTTCTAATATTTGACTTGTAAATATATAGAATCGTAATTAATGAAAAAACAGTTGTTACTAAACGACAATTTCAAAAGAATATGAGTTTCTATTGAAGGAATGTAGGGTAATTATTCAATAATTCCAGAGTATAGACACATTGTATTTCATAATATTGTGATTGGTGGAAAATATGAATAGGTGGGGTATTATGTTAGTCATTGGGAAATATGAGGGGGCATATTGAATGATGATTGGTTAAGAAGTATATACATATGGTACTCCAGGAACATTGAATAATTTCCCAGAAATGTATCTACGCAAAAACCTTGCAGTGAGGTTTATAATCCAACTTTGAGTCTTTTTCTTTTTTGGGAACAAAAAATAGTTGAAAAAAAGAAAATAATCGAGTGGACGAAAGAGGAGACATCATTATATATGGCCCATTCATTCTATTACTCAAGATGACAAATAAAAGTTTTCATCTGTACTAAGAGAGATAAAAAAAAAAAAAAAAAAAAAGCTAACCGTTCAATAACCTTAGAAAATGATTGAAAAAACTACAAAACAAAAGAAAATTGTTGGCTACATATTTTGTACAAGTCAATTAAATTACAATTGATGCGTGCGAATTAAAGAATATCTGGAGAAAAACTATTCAAGTCTTCGATCTGATTGTACAGTGGCGGTTAGTATTGGTTGTTATGAGATACGAGTAGCGATGGATCAACAAAAATACAAGGTGATGTGGCTTCAACGGTTACTCACATTTAAATTCAAATTTAGGAGGAAGCCCAGCGCAAGTGATGGCATAGTGGAGCTAATTATAAGGTAACATGATCGATCATAGAAAGCAGTTGATGGTTGGAATTGCGGTTCGATGGTCATCATGAAGTATAAATAGCGAGAAGGCCCCGAAAAACCCCAGACTTCGGAATCCAAAACCATCTTTTATACATATTTTCCTTTCGATTTACATTTCTGGTCTTACATTTCTTGTACTTTAAATTCTGCTTTGCACTTCATTTATAGGAGTAGTTTTAAAGTAGATTGTTCTTTGTAAACCTCTCTGAATTTGAGTTTGGATCATTGTAAGTTTTTCATTTTAATGAAATACTTCAATATTCTTCATTTAATTGTTATTTTTGTAATTCTCCTAAATCAAGCCACCGGTAAAGTCCTCTTCATTGAAATTTGAAAAAACTAAAACACAATATTTGATAATTGGTTGGCAATTAATTTTCTATAAGGGCTGATTGATCCTTCTTCGCACGCTTCGCAATTACAATAATAACCTTGAAAGCCAAAAAGCCAACATATATTTTGCGCGCCCGGTGGGACTAATTGAAATGGCTAGGCGTAGGAGATAAGGAGAAAATGAGCAGCTTGGAAGAATGCGTAGAAGGAGAGGTAGAGATACCTAATCTAGAGGATAATGTGATAACACATCTTGTGAAACTCATTTTATCGAGAACCTATGGTCGAATGAGACCCGGCACTTGAGCAAGTACCACATGTTCATAATATTGGGCGAGACCAGAGATTGGACCATCCTTTGTTCCATCTACTCGACCAATAAATCAATAGGGTGGCTAGTAGATGCTATGAGATAGCAATTAATGAACACAATGGAAAGGTGGGCAACATCCTTTTTAGATCGAATGAATAACCACCAACTAACATACGCCAGACATATGGAGGAAGTTTCAAATGTCCCTCAGCAAAGATTGGCTAGAGATAAACAGCCTATGCAAGTTAATGGACATTCTAATGGTCAAATTAGTGTCGGAACTATGAAGACCATCACCTCGGTCTTGAGTACGAACCTATTAGGGGCTGCGAGGTCAAAATGCCTCGGTGCTTAATAGTGAAGCCATGCAATTTGGTAGATCTGGCCCAATACAAGAAAATGGCATAGAATGGTTCCAAATCCCATGTTAAAGCCATACGGCACAAGGGGTTCACTAATCCCTTATTCGGAATTTATACTCGGGGGTTGGAAGGTTTTCCTACAAATGGAAGAGACATAACACCTATTCCGGCACCTTTTCGAGACGAGGCTCAAGGGGTTACCTGCTTTCCCCCAATAGCAACACCACCGAGGGACAACCCGGTCCAAATATACTACCTTATGGACCAAGAGGACCCACAGGCACAAGTTTGCCCACCAAATCCATGTTTGTCCCTCCAATAGCGATTCGGCCGAGCACAAAATATGGTCCCTAGGGACAAATTCTTTGACATTGTTAGAAGATGTGTGGACTAATGGCTCGGGGGTCCAAACTCTAGTGTCTGGAAACCATACCTGTATCG